>CM075031.1:2477135-2505034 GCA_037576675.1 Pangasius sanitwongsei | reverse complement strand
CTAAAGAGGATTTATGCTGATATTGCCCAAAAACCCTATTTTGTTCAGGCGTTTCCAAACCTTTGGAGGGCAGTGTAGATGATTATTCATCTTCATGTACGGAAGCAGCAACATTTCTATTTTATTTATTTTTCTAAATGACATTGTGGACTGGAATTTCATTCTTGATTTCATATTGATTAGTGAAATAACCACAGCAACAGAGTCAAACCCACTGATACTCCTGGTTTAGTCATATAGAGGACTCTGAAAGATTCTTTGTGAATGTAGCCAGAGACTGAAGGACTTGAACTAGGGCTTCAACTGTCATAAATATATACATACATATATACATACATATATAAACATATTCTACTGAATGCTAACCCTCAACTCTTGACTAACTCAGTGTTTTAGAGATGAATAAAAAGCACAAGACAATGATTTTCATTTCAACTGTTTTTTTGTTTGTTTGTTTCTTTATAAACTTGACTAACCCGCCTGATTGAGGCACTTTTGCTGGACTTGAACACAGCGAAGCTCCTCGTTCGTCTCTCTCAGTGTGTCCCGCTCAGATATCAGTCTCTACACACACACATACACACACACACACACAGAGTCTTGTCTTCGGTGTGATATTGGAATTATAGTATAATCAACACACACAAGTGGTTTTTTTTTTTTTTTTTTTTTTTTTTAAACCCACTGTCAGTGTTGTACCTCTTTCTCTTTTAGCAGAGCCTCATATTTGTCGTTAAGGTTTTTGTACTCAAACTGCCATCTCTCAGCCTTCATGGCCTCTGACGAGTGTTTGGAGTGAAGCTCGTGCACCTGCTCAAGCAGAAGAGATACAAAAGTCAGGCATCATGAAGCAGAACCTTACGCTGTTTTCCTCAGTGTATGATATACAACGACACACCATGAGCTCACGTTACTTCTTCAAGATGTACTCACAGCTGTCCCACATGTTTTGTGTGTGTGTGTGTGTGTGTGTGTGTGTGTTGGGCTGTACCTGTCTCTTGTAGGAGTCCAGTTGTGTGCGTCCTGCGTTGGCCCTGCGTAGCTCCTCCTCCAGCTCGCAGGTACGCTGCATGTACACCGTGTTCTTTTCCTCCAGCAGACGCACCTGTCTGCGCAGGTCTCCCAAATCCTCCAGCTTACGCTTGTACGTCTCTACCAGCGCCTCCAGGCGGCTCACACGGTCCGACGAGTGCCTGAGATGTACAAGCCATGTGTTTTATTCATGAGCCTAACCTAAAGAGACCTCCAATGCTCTGAGTTTCCTCCTACAGCTAAATGCCTTTTACTGGCTTCAGTCAATTCAATTATTATTAATATTATTTTAATTCCTTATAAGGGTTGTAGTGAAGCCCTTGTATTTTCTGAACTTTTGTAGTGGTACTACATTTTATGATCTATGTGATAAGCACAGTGTAAAACATATAAAAGTGTGTCTGTACCGAAGGATGTCCATCTCATCTTTGAGAGTCTGAGCCTCCTGGGCGAGGCTCGTAAGCTCCTCGTTGCGATGCTGCAGGTCGGCCACTTCTCTCTCCAGGATTTCACCACGTACACGCAGGTCATCACGGCTGGTCTCCAGTCTACACACACACACACACACACACACAGCGCTATCATTTGCAGTCTCTGTCTATGTGGAGGTGCATGTGTCTTTGTCTATATGCCTCAGTGTCGAGCTGCACGTCTCCGTCTGTGTCTATGGGGCTCAGTGTGAAGCTGCACGTCTCAGTCTGTGTCTATGGGCCTCAGTGTCGAGCTGCACGTCTCAGTCTGTGTCTATGGGCCTCAGTGTGGAGCTGCACGTCTCAGTCTGTGTCTATGGGCCTCAGTGTGGAGCTGCACGTCTCAGTCTGTGTCTATGGGCCTCAGTGTGGAGCTGCACATCTCAGTCTTTGTCTATGGGCCTCAGTGTGGAGCTCTGCAAGGAAGCCTGACCTGTAGCTTTCCTCCTGCAGCTGCTCGATCTGGCTCTGAAGCAACAGCAGCTTTTTTCCTGTGATGGTGGTGGAGGCGTCCGGAGGTTCACAGCGACTCAGTCTCTCCTTTAACGCCTGGAGCTCAGTCTGCAGTGAGGACTTCTCCTCCATCAGCACAGACAGCTGGAACGAACAACCACCCCCACTCAAAAATAGTCAAATTAGAGCACATAACACTGAATCTCCTAAAGCTCACTAATAAAGTGCTTGAGACTTTTTTCTCTCATGCTGGCAATAATAAACAACCCTTTTAAGGTCAGCAAAACTTTGTTATATTGAACACTGGCCTACATTTTCATATCAAAAACATATGAAACATGTTCTGTTTTTGAATTCTTGATTGAATTTTGTAGCTAACAAAGGCGTGGTGTAGATTTACACTTTGTTTTGGCATCAGGCAAACAAACAATTTTATTCACATTAACCTCATAGTAAATATTGTACTTGTGGGACATACACACTATTGTTTTGTTTGAAATTATGTATAAATATATTAACTTTCATGAACATTTAATGTGCAAGTGAAGTAACATAATGAAACGTGGCATGCACAGGCCTGACAGACTGTTATTAGGGCCACAGTAAACAGTGAGTGGTGTTAGTCTTGCTTTGTCCTTGCACTGAGTCTTCCATGCTTTAGATGTTAGAGAGAAAACGCAGACTTAGATGCACGTTACTCAGAGCAGAAACCTGGCTGGACTGGAGATAAATGGAAAGCTGTTACTCGGTGACAAAGGGACATAATGCTTGAGTTGCGGAGGAAAAGTTTGTTTTTTGGTGTCAATAACTGCAAGAGATACTCACATAGCAGACATCATGGCTCCATAACGAATCCAACACTGCCCTACAACAAGCTTTATAGGGACAAATATAGGGACTTACTTCAGCACTGGGGATTTTACCAGTAACAGTACCAGTACCAGTTTCTTTTTTATATTAGGGGTATTTATCTACCTCCAGGGCCAATTGCTGGACAGACATCGTCACGGTAACCTAACATGTCATGCTTTGATCACGTTCCGTTTGAAACCAAGACGTCTAATCTTTAGTGTAATGCTATCAAGTACAAAGCAGATATCTCGGCTTTGTAATCGTTCTCCGAAACGCTTGCATTCACACTACTAATGTTACGGAGTCCCTTTATGAGCAAGCAGCAAATCAGGGAGACAAAACCAGTTAGACAGGACACACAGTCAGGAAGGTCGGTCCAAAAGAAGATAACAGGCGGGTGTGTGGACATAAAACACACTGCACTTCACACTCACACACACACACACACACACACACACACACACACACTGCAAGTCCTACGATAAAGAGCTTACTTTAAAGTACTGGTCTTAATGGTTAATTCTGATATTTAGCTTGGTTAACATTAAATGTTACCTTTCCTACTGTATAATTTAGAGAATATAGCATACAACTGTGTCCATGTCTAAGAGGTATTACTATAAATATTAGTATCTGTATGCGCACACTAATCAAGCTAATCTGAAACAATACAGTTGATACACACAGTTAACACACACACCTGCTGCTCGAGCTCTCTGCAGCGCTGAGACGCATCGTCCTTCACATCCAGCTCCTCGCTCAGGAAATAATACTTCCTCGACTAGAAAGAGAAAGAGGGGGAGTGAAACCGAGTTCAAGAGTCAGTAATGTAACATAAACCTCTGTCCCAAATCACTTGCTGTACACTGTTTTGTACACTATACACTAGAACACTATATGTATGTCACTATCTAGTTCCTGGAGAGCATTAAAACAGCATTAGACATTTTAAATTGACCATACCACAACTGTGGTTCTGGCACATGATTAGAGTATTAACAGTGCACTATGTCTCCATCTTGGCCGGGAGTCCAAAAGAGCTAAACTGGCCGTACTCTCTGGGTGGGAGGGGCATACTCTCTCAATCACTGACCAATCATGGTAGTCTGTGAGCTCAAGTATGCAGAAGAGGGTGGACAGAGCTTTCCTCCGAGTGTGTTACGCTGCCCTGTTCAAACTGCCTTAAGCAGCAGTTTGAAAAGATGCGGTAGCATATACAGGCTAGCATCCTGCAACACACTGAAAAAAGTCTTTGCTTTTTCAGGTTGATTCTGAATGCAGACTTCCAGCAGACATCTTTCTTCTGGGAAATAAACCATTTAAAATCTCCTATATAGTTTTGTTTTCCTCAGCTAGCGATCTGAACGTGTGTGTCGACAGGAGGTTATACTGTATAAAGTTGTTTGTTCATTCTTGAAAAGTTACAGCACTGCAAAGTTATAAAAACCGGTAACCATATGAACAGTCACTGTCACTACTGTGTAATGAAATATTTAAACAACAAGTTTGCTACATTGTGTGTAACACGTAGCTATGTCAGGTGTTTAGCAGTAGATGTCATGTGTTAGCCTTTAGCCTAGTGATGAGTGCTACCTTGCTAGCTGTGAGCTAGTGGACTTTTAGCCAGCTACTAAAGAAATTACAATAGTAATTTCTTTATTAGCTAGCTAAAATTTTCTTTAAAAAAATCTCCCTGATTTTTAGGGAGTAAATTTTCTTTAAAAAAACCTCCTTGATTTTTAGGGAGTCTAAACGAGTTTTAGCGACACACTCACCTGATAATCAAAGTCTCCATATGTTTCCGGGCTTCCTGACTCCATAGGCTCTTTGGTAAGCAGCTGGAGAACAAACACCACACACACAGACACACACAGAGACACACAGACACACGTATATAACAACCTTAGATAAGGCAGATGGTTTCCACTCTGCACCATCACACCAGTCATTAAGATCGCTCTTAAGAAGAGCCTGAAGTAAACAATAAATGACTCATTAGATGTGCAGCCTGCAGGGTTTGTTGCTCTGAAGTACACGAGACAAACATGAACGGACTGAATGTGCTCTAAACAGACGAAAACACAGAGACAATTAGGTGAGAGGTAGGGGTAGGTTTATTTATTTATTTATTTATTAAGAAAACCGTTTTTGCCATTTACATGGCATCTGGCTGAGACTAGAGATGTGCATCGGGACTGGAATCCTGCCAGACACAACAAAGTCATCACCGGAGGATTTTTTTTTTTTCTTTCATTCTTCATGTGGCCATGAGCAAGTGGGCATGAGCAACAAAAACCAATGTTTGCTAGCATAAGGCAACGGTTTAAATCTGGCCAAAAGACATAATAGAACCAGCCAGATTCAACAGATTATACTGCGGGCAGGTACAAACAACAACAACAATAAGAAGAAGAAGAAGAAAGAAAGAAAGAAAGAAAAAAGAAAGGGAAAAAGGAAAGAAAAACAGAAAGAAAGAAAGAAAGAAAGAAGGGAAAAAGGAAAGAAAGACAGAGAGAAAGGAAAGAAAGGCAAAAAAGGAAAGTAGGACAGGGTCAAAGAAAAGGAAAGAAAGACAGAGAGAAAGGAAAAAAAGGCAAAAAAGGAAAGTAGGACAGGGTCAAAGAAAAAGAAAGAAAGAAAGAGGCAAACAATAAAGAAAATCCAGAAAAAAAGAAAGCAAAAAAAGCCAGACTGAACACGTAAAACTCGACACCAGCAGTGTGGACGGGGATGTCTCCTCCAACAAGTCTAGTCCTTCTTGTTACACCTGAAATATCCTTAAAATAAACTTGAAACAGAAAAAGAAATTACTGAAGAAAAACTATATTTCAGACATTTGACCTTGCTGTAACCTTGACCCTGTTTGGATCAATTCCAAAATGTAATCAGTTCATCTGCTGGTTTCAAATGAAAATTCCATAAAAATCCTACAAACATTCGACCACTCGTTCATGAGATATCAGGCTAAGGAGAATCTCGGACAGATGCATAGATGGATAGACCAGCAGAAATCATAATACCTCCAGCACTTGGTGCGGAGGCATAAAAGTGGAAAGCAAGAAACCAATAAAGTGATCTCAGTTCCAGGCTAGGCCACGCACTCTTTAAATCTGAACACAGAGACACATATCTGGAGCATTAACCAGGTACAGGGACAGGGACAGGGACAGGTATTGAGTTATACAGAACAGGTGGGCTGGTCCACTGCATTTGGGGCAGAGGATAGAGAGGAGAGAGAGAGTACTGAGTACATTTAATTAGTGGACAAACTTTTCCTTGAGTAACGGGAAAAAAATATCTGAAGAGTGTTGTATACCTCTTGGATGGCAGTCATGACGACGTGCTGGACCGACTCCTCCAGGGTCATTATCTGCTGAATGTGTTCTACAGGAAGAGACACCAGCACAGGCTGTTACCACCCTGGAGTTTTACAAAAGCCGTTACTATAGAAACGACTACAGTACTATAGAACGAGCGCTGTGATTTGCAGCTGCACTACAGTCAGAGCCGCTGTTATACAAAATTAATCAGCTCATCAGAGAAAAGACACTTCTGTGAATGTTTGCTCCTAATGATTGCCCTGGAAGGTGGACAGCCGTCTGGATCCCCAGGTTACCTTGTTTCTTCTCGCAGCTGACTGCGCAGCCCAGCACCAACTGCACCAGCCGACCCAGCTCCGTCACGTTCCCCATCTCCCCAATGAGAGAAACATCTGGAACATGCTCGTCCGCTACCTGCTGCCCCAGCACCTGAGAGAGAGAGAGAGAGAGAGAGAGAGAGAGGAATAAACACATACTACAGAAATGTTTCTCTCATTAGACTCTTATTAGGATTTGTGTTTTATGTACAGGTCGAATAGCCATATTTACTTTTTCATGATTTGACTGGTCTAACAAAGGTGTTTTTGTGGGGATTATAAAACGACAGTAAAAGTAAGATACATTAAGGTTCTATTTTCACGCAGACACGTGTTTAATTGATTTGTATAACACATACAAGTTGCTAATTTCTTTGGGAATAGTCGGATTATTTTCGGTTTGTGTTCATTTGCTATTTTTTTTTTCCTGAATCTAAATGAGCCTGTGTTGATGTGTTATCATCCCTCTCTGGTCCAAAACTAATTAAACTTCTGATCAAGACCTACTCTCAGCACACACACGATGCCAAAACGCTACTTTCCTGACTTAAATAGTCCAATTTTTTACAGCCCAGTTTTGAAACAATCAATATACATTCAGCTGTAGAATTACTGGCAGCCTCGGTAAAGACTAAAAAAAAAAAATTGTTGTTAATTAGCTAAATCTCACACTAAATACAAAAAGAGAGAAACCCAGCATTTGAATTTAAATGAATTTAAATAGCTTTATATATTTTTTTATTGACTTTTGTAAGAATATATAGACTACCTAGAATGAACAACATAGAAATGGTAACACAGTTTAGTTATATTTTAATTCTTTTTTAAACTTCATCTGGGATTTTAAGTAGTCATCCATGACTTCCTGTATCACTGAGGTATAAATATGAGGAGGCCAGATTCCCATCCGATTCTGGAGCTCAAACGGCACATTCGTGGCTACTAAATGTGATTCAGACAGCTGATGCGTCATTACAGACTAAACAATCAGGAGAATCAATAGAAAATGTTTAATAAAATGAATTTAGTGGATTTTATTAGCATTGTAGAGGAAAGGAATTAGCTGACGGAGATCCCAGTGGCTTACCAATGAATTAAAAAAAAATCTAAATTAACAATGTCTTTATGAAGCTGTCACCGAGCGGCCAGAATTGATTTGACTTGATACATCACATCACACAACCCCATCCTGTTTTAAAAGACGCTGCTCTTTTGCACCATGAGCACAGAAACAAAGCTTCGGTCACGTGTAGGTGTGATGAATAATATAATAGAATTACTGTAATTCAGTCGCTGTACTCACGTCATGGTAATATTCCAGCATGCTCTGTAGGATCTTCTTTAGGTTGCTGACCTAAAACACACACACATTTACAGTCACATTACACTGGTATATATAATAAATAATGCAGCATTCACCTGAACGCACTGATTCACCTATACAAGGTATTACGTGCGTCCTAGATTGCTCTGTTTGGAGAGTTATGGATTGAGTTTGGATGGGAATGTAAATACCTTGATCCTCCAGTTGTCTCCGGTCTCCTCCTTTATCCTTCCCAGCCATGCCTCGTTAAACCAGGACGGGTCTCTGGAAGCGTGAAGAGAAGATGACACACACGTTTCAGAAACAGGTGAACAGCAGGTGATCGGCTGCTATGAAGCTCATGCCTAAATCTTCTGTTATTCTTTTAACGCTTTCACTCGCAAATCATTAAAAAAGGAGAAGAGAAAACTCCTGGTTCTTTACGCAAAATTGAACGTCATATGAATTTCACTTTTTTCTAAATGTCATTAATTGAAAAATAAACAGATGGCCCATGTGGAGGAACACAGTGAGTAAAAAAAAAAAAAAAAAAAAAAAAAGGAAATGAGTTTATAAACAAAACACTTCACATTCAGGTCTAAAATATAGCAGTATTCTTCAAAAACAAAACTGTCACAGTTTAGGACTGTTGCATGATCTAGCTGATGTCAGAGGTTAAGTTTTAGAAAAGCTATGACTTTCAATAGACCAGGAATGATGATTAAAAAAATTTAATCTGGTATTTTGTGTAGAAAGTTTTTAAATATACTGTACTGTGCAAAAGTCTTTGGCGCCCTATTTTTTTTTTTTAGTATAAACTTTGCCATAGATGTTTATTTTATGACTTCTACATTATTAGATTCCTAACATTAGCTTTCCAGCACAAAATGAAAAATGTTTGTATGTCAGTAAAGAAAGCAGCAGATTACTTAAGAGACACTTTTCAGATAAAAACAGAATGAAGGCTTCTGGGTTTCGCTGCAGAAATAAGAGGCGAATCGACAGTCAAAGTCTCCAGAAGAACTGCGGCTGCTTCTGCAAGATGCTCAGTAACACTTACAGCTCATTTCCTTATAAAACTGAACACACTGCATCTGAGATACTGTTTTATTATTTTTTTTAAGTGAAGGATCGTTACACACAAAATATTGACTTTGTTTCATTTATTACAGTTTACTGCTCTTTATAGTATTTTTTCTAATGGAGAAACATTTAATTTCATTATTTTTGAAGGCATCTTTGCTCTACAGCATTTCTTTGCACGTGCCTGAGACTTTTGTTCGGTACTGTACATCAGGGACCTGAAAATTGAGAGCAACAGAAATAAAGATCATCGGGGCGGACTTAGCACTAGGCAAAGACAAGCAACTGCCTTTGGCCCCCAGAAGCCAAGGGCCCCCTAAAAATGCAAATTATATACATTTTAATCATTAATGCTACATAACATATGCTGTAATTTAAAATATTGATGATAAAACACTGACACGAGGGCCACATTCCTATATTTTGCCTAGAGCCCCCAAATCACTAAATCCGCCCCTGAAGGTAATGGTTTATTTTAGATTACAGGAACATTCTTGAGTGATATGGAGGAGATTTACATCTTATATATGTAATAATAAACAGCCTGAAAACGATTTTCCATTAGTGAGGACACAATGCAGTGAAAGAGTTAAACAAACAATTAACCAACAAAGCTACAGATTAACACCATTCTGTCATCATGGAAACGGTTAAACTAGAGCAGGGGACGATGGGAAATGTGTTTTGGGATGTTTTCGGGACGACAGCGTCGCCTGCGTTTACACTTAACGCCTGTAAAATGTATAAAATAACATAAATAAAGAAATGTTAGATCGCCGTACGGAGGGTGGGATTTATTTTCCTAGTGTCTAAGCTGTGATTGGTGGATCGCCATGTCAATCAAGTGTGGAGATTCAAATGTCACGCGCGCCTCCGATTTCCATGGCAACAGTGAGACGAGCGGGAAAACTCAGTTCCCTTCAGCGCTGAGGCGATTTGTAATATGAAGTATTTTTTAAAAAATAAATAAAAATGTAAAAGAAAACCGACGATGAGGTAAGAAATGTGAACAAAAACCACAGCATTAGCGTTAATCCGTGTACATTTAAAAAAAAAAACAACAAAAAACTAAACTACTCTGGTTAATCGCGTCAGTGTGTGCTAGTTTAGGTAGCTAAGTGAGCTAACCGTCTGTTAGCTTAGCTGGTGATGGAAAGTCTTCTTTCAGCTCTTCGGTCTTTCATGAGGAGGTTAATAATGTTTATTCATATCACTAGTTTTTATATGAATCTGTTAAAGACAGAACGGTTATATTAGTGCTGTGCTGTGGACTAATCCCTGATCAAACCCCAGTGTGGATAAGCTAGGTTAGCCTAGCCGCGTGTACAGTGAGTGTGTGTCTGTTACACTGCAGTAACACAGTCTACAGAGCCGAGATAATATTATTATTACAGCAATATTTATTCATCTACTGACTAGTTTTATTAATATTAAAATTAGAGCAACCGGAAGTACGAAAATAGTTTATTCAAGGCACCACAAAATGGTCATAAACCGTATCAGTTGAGAGAGTGTGTGTGTGTGTGTGTGTGTGGGTGGGAGAGAGAGAGAGAGTGTGTGTGTGTGTGTGTGTGTGTGTGTGTTAAACCATGTGCATGAACTTCACAGATCCACAGAAAAAGCACGAAAGGTAAATGTTGAATAATGAAACACAACATTAATCACTTGAAATCTTTTTATTATTATTTTTTTATTACTGCACTTCAGCCTCTTTTTTTTTTTTTTTTTTTTGCATTGCTTCACAACATTGCCTGAGGAAAATGAAATGTAAAAAAATCATGTAAACTGTAAAAAAAAAAAAAAAAAAAAAAAAAAAAAAAAAAAACAACAAGCATTCCATGATAAAATGCAAAAAACTAGATGTTTAAAGGAAGAATCCATTAAATCCATGTACAGGATCTGAATATGAACATGCTAATCAGTTACAGCAAACAGCAACAATAATAATAATAATAATAATAATAATAATAATAATAATAATAATAATAAAAGTGATCATAAAATCCAACAGCAACATGTAAACAAATGAAAACGAATATTCCAGGGGTCCAAGCACTTTGGCCAGCAGGTGGCAACGTCCTGAAAGTCAGTTTTAAGGGGAAACATTTCTATAAGCGTGAGATGTGATAAGCAACCGCCTTTTTTTATTTTATTTTTTTTCCCCACAAACTAGTGAACAACATGGAAACAACCTGTGAGCATTTTGGGGGAAAAACTTGTGGAAAAATTTTGGTGGAAAAACGCATATTTCCAAGGATCCATTCAGCTCATCAACATCCGACACTTTTTTAAATTTAACTGTACAATGCATATTAGTCGAGGAAACAAAATTACAACTCCTAAAACACACACACACACACACACACACACACACAGAGCCTCATCACCTTGTCACTTTTGCTTGGACCCCTTCTAAATATAGGAGATTAAATAAAGTGCATTCTTTACAGTGGTTTTTTTAATTTTATTCCATAACAATAAAGTGGAAAACAACGTACGCGTACATGAATCTAGACACCGAGACACTCGAACAGTTCACGCACACAACATCATCTACGACAAGAGTTCATCAAACACACTACCGCAGAGCAGAGCAGAACACACAGTACCTTAAGAACGCCTGCTGGATGTTAAGTCTGCTAAAAACAAAACGTGAGCGCGTGTAAAAGTGGTTAATGTGATATAATGCGAGTGAATTTGTAGGATATCGTTATTGCGTACACGCTTTAACCTTTAAAAGAGTCGCGTTTGTGTGTTTCGTTTAGGCAGCTCGTTTATACAAATCTGAAGAATCGCGTGCGTCTTAATCGGAGAAGGAAATCTCGTAGTTCCCTTCAGTAACCTTCTAGGAAAGTTTAAAGTTTATTTTCCAAAACTAATATCGTAAGCCATGATGAAAGACAATAAAATGATTGTGATCGGAAAATGTAATTACCGCTACGCTGAATATTTTGAAATTGACAACTGAAATACCACACTGTCAGTTTTCCATCAGTCTTTATCGCATCGTTTATATCTACAGTTCGACTCAAACAAATGGAACTGGCTTTTGTTGAGAGATCTTGTGTTTTTTTTGGGTTTTTTTTGGAATATCTAATCTTTGCAGAGGTTCATCCTCAACTGTTAAGGATTGGATTCTAATTTGCATTGGATAAAAACATATACAAAATATACATGTAAATATACATGTAAAATATTAAAGGGGCCGTCTGTAATTTTTCGAGCACTCTGATGTTTGTGAATACAATCACGATACAAACACAGAAAAGCTTTATCTACTGAAACTAGTGTGAGTTTAAATTTATTTATTTATTTATTTTGAAAAGGGGAGGAGCTGAGGAGGTCTGTTCGCCCTGGAGTTGGGTGTTAATTTCAGGGCCAGAAAAGTGTGAACATAAGTCTAATGAGCTCCAGCGTGGCTCAGTGTGTCTCAGGTGTATTGTATGATTAAAGGATTAAAAGCTTTGTCCACTAGGGGGCAGGTTAGAGCCGAACCACGCCTTGGGAGGGGCACAGAAACACGCAGTAATCACGTCGTCTCATTTCGCACAACAAGGTAGACGGAGAAGATGGAGGGCGGTGATGGGGTTTTGATATTGATATTGTATAATAACGCCTATACAACCTTCAAACATTACAAACTTCACTGTTAAACATCCACAAACATGATCGCACAACGTGACATGGAAACACACTCCAGCATCGTTCATCTAGTGACATGATGGAACATTCCGGACGTCGACTAAGACGCAGGGTGATACTCAGTGTAAACAAGCAAATCTGAACATTATTTGCCACTTACTAACCGTTGGAAATCACATCTACACACACACACACACAGTATAAAATGTACTCAGGTAAAAAAATAGGAAAGAAAAATGTGTCTACATTAAATTACACACAGGAGAAAGCTCTCGTTGCATATGTAAGAAGAGTTTAACACACACACACACACCAGTTAATATTCTGTGTTTCTTTACTTCGTAAGTTAAAGTTGTTCTAACGTTTCCCCTCAACATTCAGTGTTTAAAGCCCCAGAGTAAGGAATTCTAAGTAAGGAAAATAATCAGCGCCTGGCGTGGCGTGATAGTGTACGAGTACCTGTGATTGAGCTGTTGCCAGAGAAACGATAACATATTATGACTAGGACACTGATTAAAACCTGCGCTCCTGTCAGAGCTGCCGTTGTAAAACAGTCATCAACACTTTCTGACCAATCAGAATTCTGAATACAGCAGCGCTGTGGTGTAAAATGAGGTTAATGCTGGTCTTGTGGCCACCATCTAAAGTACAAACTGTGACTAATCAGTAATCGATGTGGGCAGGGCTAATCCCAACAATCTGTGTGTGTAAACTTTATTCTCACCAATCGCAAGGCTGACGTCGGCTGTCCCGCCCACACTGAATAATCCTAACACTGTTAATTCTAACAATGTGTCCATAATTAAACTGTCTAAATTCTGAGCAATAAATAAATAAAAGCTAATAAATCCCTTGAGAGGGAAAGCTAACCTGTAAGAGAAACCTAGGGAGAGAAAGCTAACCTTAGAGAGGGAAAGCTAACCTTTAAGAGAAACCTAGGGAGAGAAAGCTAACCTTAGAGAGAAAGCTAACCTTAGAGAGAAAGCCTACCTTAGAGAGAAAGCCAACCTTGGAGGGAAAGCTAACCTTAGAGGGAAAGCTAACCTTAGAGGGAAAGCTAACCTTAGAGGGAAAGCTAACCTTAGAGAGGGAAAGCTAACCTTAGAGAGGGAAAGCTAACCTTAGAGGGAAAGCTAACCTTAGAGGGAAAGCTAACCTTTAAGAGAAACCTAGGGAGAGAAAGCTAACCTTAGAGAGTAGGCTAACCTTAGAAGGAAAGCTAACTTAGCGAGAGAAAGCTAACGTACTAAAAGTGCAGCTTCTGTGATAACTCTGTAATTGGGAGTGTTTGTAAATGGAGAACTGATTTTTGGGAGTCTCATGCAAAGGCGGCTGTCAATGAAGCCTGAATGCCTGAAGCTTGAATGAAGCTAATTAGAATATTAGGCCACGCCCACTTGAACATTAGTTTAATAAAACACTTAGCTGTGGCATCATACAAACATTTTTAATATTTTACTCCACATTCTCTGGGACATTAAACACTTCATTTACGCCTCACACGCTTCTCTGTGCCTGTCGCAGGTGTTGTAAGGAAACTGATCAGTAGCAAGCTGGGAACGTTGCAGGACCAATCAGGTGTTTACGATTAAGTAATGAAATAAAGCACTGCGTTCATTCCACCTTATTAGCAAACCTCAGATTGTGTATTGTGCATCTTCAAGTATGGTGATTCTTTATTTGCCAATTTGCTATAGGAGGATGATTGACAGGTTCTGCCACCTATCACTGTCGAGAGTATTTCATATGACATCACTGACATGCTGTTGCTATAGAGACCGGGCAGTTATGATGATTGGATATGTTCACTAGCATCAGGTCTTTGTGTAGTTTTATTTTTTTTAAATATCATATTCTCTATTAATTTCTTTTCTATTCACAATATCTAACATGCAGCTACACACAGCGCTTTTTAAGCTATACACTAATCTGGTGTTACATTTACATTAAAGCTGCGGTATATAACTTTTTTAATAATGACAGCTGCAATATTGAATAAGTGTAGTAAGCTATTTTACTATGTAGCTATGTTTCCTAGCTAGCTAACAATTTTCAAACTGATGTCACATGATCAAATTTGTGACTAGCTGACTAAATCTAGCTTAAACTCCACTGCTTATTAAACTTGGCAAAATCAGGATGTGGCCCTGAAAAGCCTAAAACAGTAAATGAGTTTTTCTGACTCAGGTCAAAGGTCATCATGGCTTGACACCACAACCCTGGGCATTATTTCAATACTACTTGAATGTAAACAGACATGATACTTGCTACTGACGATGTTTAAAAATTTTCTTCTGTGAATCCTTAAAAGTTACATACTGCAGCTTTAAAAACCATCTATACATATACACGCATCTAACGACGACCGATTGAGAGCACCTTTTTTTTTTATATATATATTTTGGATAAGCGTTGATTTGGTGGTTGTGGAAGTATTAGGTCATCGCTTAAGTATCGCTTACTTCACATTGCCCTCCAAAAGTTACAACCAGGAAGTTCAGGAATGCTTGTTAGAGCTCTTTGATTTGGAGGATCCCGGTCCAGGCCACGTTCCTGTAGCTATGCGCCAGGCCCCAGATGAAGCTTCGGACTTCCCCAGCGTCCCAGCCCGCTTATCCTCGCTCATTTTGGTGCTTGAGTCCTTCCCTCTCCCCCCATCCTGTGATCCCAGCTTCATGGGCCCGAGCACGGTTTTGGCCACGCTGGTGAGCTGAGTGACGAAGCTCGAGCGGTCACTGGGGGAGACGGTGCGGGATTTGCCAGCGTTGGGAGATGGAGTGGAAGGAGACAGAGAAGCTGGGCTTTCCTCCAAAACCTCCAAGTGAGAGCGATCATCTCGGAGGGTTCGGATTGACCCAGAATGGACTGAACTCTTGTCCTCTTTGGATTTCATCTGGAGCACACCGGCGTCCATCACTGGGGGTGCTGGAGCTTTAGCCTTGCACTCGCCACCTCCGCTCCCAACTTCCACTCTAACCTCTACAGTTTGGGGGGTTTTCACACACTTCCCCAGTTCCACAAGCCCAGATCTTGTTTTTGCATCATTCTCCCAAGCTGCTTTTCCTTTGTCTCGCTCTTTTCCACCCTGCTCTGGCGTTTTCGGCACAACGGTTTCTACGCTCAGTAATGGCGTCTTTCCTCCAGGTTTTTCTTTGACATCAGAGATTGAATCCTGCGTGGCCGGGCTCTTTGACGCAAATTTGTCTTGCTTTGCAGGTCCACAGATTGCTGTAGTTATGGCTTTGATGGAATCATGGGTTTTGGAAGAACTCGTCGTCTCTGTTCCTTCCGACGGTTTGTCCTTCTTGCTTAGTGCTGAGTCAGGAACGGAAGGCAAGTCCTGCTTGTTTGCCGTCTGGAGCGTTTCTGTGAGAGCGTTTTCGCCTTCAATCTCCTGCAGGCTTTGCAGCATGCGGTATTCCTCCACGCCATGTTTCCTCAGGCCACCTTTTTTCTCCGCCGACGATGGAAAAGAGGCAAACGATGGCGGAGAGGGCGGAGCCGGCTTCTCGGTTGATTGTACCCGTGTGAGGAGAGGTGAGCGGGGCCGTGTTATTGGCGGCGAGGAGTGCAGTTTGGCGGGGAAAGTGGGCGTGGCGCTGGGCGTGCTCGGTGAGGGAGTGTGTGCCAGCGGGGACAGAGGGACGCTCCCGGCTGATTTACAGCGAGACGAACGGAACTGGCGCTGCAGTTTAGGGGACAAGCCGTGCAGAGAGCTCGGGCGCATGTGATGAGACGTAGCTGGAGAGTTCGGAGTGGACGACGCCGGGGAGCTGCTCTGGGACGACATGCCTGAGGAAAGAGAGACACAAACAGAGAGATACAGGGGAGAGGGGGAGCAGAAAGAGAGGGGGTTTCATTAATGACAGGTTAGTGTCAGGTTAATAGCTAAGTTAATATGTGGATAATATCTTTCGTTAATATGTTATCAATAGTAATAGTTAATAGTACATGCTCTGGAATTAATACGCGGAAATAATACAACTGGGTTAATATAATAATATAATATAAACTATTTACATGTACGTTTATTCATTTGGCAGACGCTTTTATCCAAACAGACTCCGATAACCAGAGAAGGATTTTAAAAAATGTAATATTAGATTAATATCAAGGTGTTTATATCAGGTACGTAATGGGTTAACATGCTAACATTAAGAATTTGTCAGATCTGGATCAGAAGTCAGGTGTAATATTGGGTTAATATCAAGTACATAATGGAATAAAGGTCTCATAAAACGCTAAATACTTCATTCTTTGGGTCAAAAGTTTAAAATTGGCATAATATAAGTATAATATTGGTTTAAGGTCAAAGTAATGTCTTGTTAAAGTAGGTAAATAGTCAGGTTATGGTTAATTTTGTGTTAATGTGAGATTACTACCAGTATGTGTTTATTGTTTTGTCAATACTGGGTTAATAATCATTAATAACTAAGCTACTGGGTTATTGTGAGTACAATACTGGGCTAAATGTATTAATATTATAATGAATTATTAATAATATATTCATTAATACTAATTATTAATACACCTTACAAACACTGGCTTAAAAGTCTAATTAATATTATTATTAACATTGACATTAACGTAAATTATTACTAGTGTTGGATCAAGGCCACAAATACCAGACTAATACCACAACAAAGTAAATGATCAAGTTTTATTTTTAACACTTTCTTAATATCCACAGGAGAGAAAACTGTCAGCTTCAGTGGCTCAAACATCAGAAACTCTAAGAGCTTTTAAACCTCAGTATAGCGTCACTTCACTGAGGCTTCTTTAAGTGAACACTGTGTCGTGTTAATCGGTTTACAACCAAGAATAATTAAACATAAGCTTAAGTTAGATTATAATGTAGAAATGCTCCCAGTGTAGTGAATAACCGAAACATACTGAACAGGAGTCTTTTAAGAAAAGGCTTTTATTACTTATTAATTAATAAACAGTAGATTGTGTGTGAGTGAAGGTTTTTTTCAGTCTTCCAGGTCATTATGAACATCTAGCAGTCCAGTAGTAGTACACTAGTCGTAGACATGTCTTTGAGATTATAGTACGAGTCACTGACCGAGGTGGGCGGAGTCAGGGGGCGAGCGGGCATACAGGCCATGTGTGGGAGAGCCAGGGAGGCTGTCACCAGACGACAGAGAGCGATTCAGAGAGGAAAGACTGCGGCTGGTGTGGAGCAGGTTCGACTGCTTAGTGATCTTACGGAACAAAGAGCTTCGCTTCTTACTGCATGAGAGAGACAGAGAGAGAGAGAGAGAGGAATAGGTTGGGAAAGAGAAAAAAGAAGGGTAAGAATGTAAAGTATTATCATAGAATTCACACCTAAAGCCTGCTTGGTGTAAAGGTGATAGATAAGCTAGCTAATGTTACCATGGTAACATGACTTTTTTAAGTTTGATGTCTGGTTTTAGTTCAGTTTAGTTTAGAAAATTCAATTTACAGCCAAGCAATGCAGAAAGTAACGTCTAATAGCCGATGTATAAACATAGTGAGGGGCGTGTCACCTCTCCTGTCCCTCCTTGGTGATGGACTTCTTGTTGCGCCGTGCCATCTTGGCCCTGGAGCTGGGCTTTCGCGCCGGTCCGATCTTAATGGACGTGTTCTCAAATGGAGTCGTGGTCACTGTCACTTTATTCCCACTCTGAACATAAAACAATGTGTTTTTTAACATGACGGCTCTAAACAATTTAAAAACATGAAGCAGATGTGCCTTTCAGGCCCCTGTACCTTCAGAATGAGCTCCACCACTTCTGTATGAACCAGACCGTGCACAGACTCTCCGTTCACGTGTGTGATGAGGTCACCGGCACACAAACCTGCTTCCTGGGCAGGGCCTCCACACTCCACATGCTGTGATGGGATGATAGGGATGGATGAAAATTGGATGAAACAGTAAATTAATCATTTTTTAACAAGAGACAAAGCAAGGTGTGTGTTGGTGTTTCAGTGTGTGTGTGTGTGTGAGGCTGTCTTACCCAGACCATGTGGTGGACACTGTAGACGTTGGTGTCCCCCATGTAGACTCGGATGGCGCGCAGCGTGAAGCCGTATCTCTTCCCTGAACGCTGGATGGTGATGGGAGAGCGCAGAGTGCTGATAGATGGAGAGTAGTCCCGGCTGGGGGACGAGTCTCGAGACGAAGGGTTGGATGATATGGAGCGAGGAGACATGGGGCTCGCCAATGGGGACGTCCCATGCTGCTCCACTGCAGAAAAAAGTTTAAAACACATAAATATAACAAATAATTAAATAAATAAGAAAGAAATAAACATAAAAGAAATAAGTGTAGAAAGAAAGAATGTAAAATAAATCTAAAAGTAATAGTAAATAAATAAATACGAAAGAAAGAAATATAAATGAAATAAGTAAGTAAAAAAAAGAAAGATAACAAATATGAAAAATAAGTAAAGACAGAACAATGAAAGTGAAATAAATGAATGAGAAAGGGAAAGATAGAAATCATAGAAATAAATATGGAAGAAATAAGTAATAAATAATAAGAAAGAAAAAGTTAGAAACAATAAAATAAACATGAAAGAATTAAGGAAGAAGACATGGTAACAGAGTTGTATTAATGAAAAGGTGTGTAGTGATGAGTCGTTAGCGCCCCCTGCTGCTGGGACTTCTGACCTGCAGGTATAATGACGGATAAGGCCGAGGCAGACGCTGACTTTATGACCTTGGTGCCGGAGCGGGTCGGAGTGTGTTTCTCTCCATCAGCAGGGAGGGGCTGATGTCGTGCTCGCCGCAGAACCACGTCACTCGGAGCTCTGGGTGCAAACGGTGCTGACGTCACAGCTGCGTCAGCAGGTTTCAGGAGTTTATCTGTAGAAAAGGTGTAGAGGACGAGGAGGGTGATGATACATTTACCTAAAGAATTTAACTGCATCTCATGACCAAAAAAATTCTTTTGTCATTTGTGACGGGAAAATCGGTTTTCTGAAAATCGTACACCGTAAACCCAGTTAGCCGTTAGTGATGGTGTATTTCATTTTATATGATATGCATGTTGCCATAGAAACAGCTATTTTCTGGCAGCCCTGAGTGATGAGCCATGTACATACTGACATTTTGATTAAAACCACTGTAATGCTTTACACACCTAATCCTTGTGCGGCTGGTGCTGCAGTGGAGAACTCGGCCACGCCCACACCTGAGCCGGATGCCATCGTAGCGCCCTCTAGTGACGTCCCTCTGGTTTTGACCGGCGTATGGCGAGTGTGTGTGTCTGTGTCAGTCTCTAGAGGAGAGGAGATGCGGTGTGTGTCCATGAGAGCAGAGAAACGGCGGCGGACGCCAGGGGGACTAGAGTCAGACTCGGTGAAGGAGTACTCGGAGCAGGACAGGCGCTTCCTACACACACACACACACACACACAGCCGCAATGCCTTCAGTCACCAGGAGAATGAATATAATGGATCATAAACATGTATTTTAAACGCTCCACTCACATCTCAGGAGAGCCGGTCCTCCAGGTTTTGTCTCTCAGAGTGAAGCTGCCCAGGCTCTCCCTCTTTGCCCGGTCCTCTCGATGACCTCTGGGCTCCCTGCGGGTCACCACAGGCTTGTGCTCCAGCTGGGACAGGTGCTCCATGCTGCTGTACACCTACACACACACACACACACACACACACACACACTAGGCTGAGTGTGAATAAACACCATATGTAATCCTTATCAACTGACAATGTAGAAATTAGTAGAACAAGTTTCATGGTTATAGACAGGAAGCAAAGGAAGGAACAGTGTGGAGGAGGAGAAGGAGGAAGAGATGGAAAACCGATAAACAAAAGTAGAGATAGAAAAGTGAGAAGGAGGTGTAACCTTGCTGAAGCGAGGCGAGCAGGAGGAGAAACGATGGATCTCGACTGGCTCGTCGTCATTGGTATCGTCTTCATCAAACGAGTGAATGTGATGGTAGCGGTCTGATCGTGCTGCGAAACACACAGAGAGAGAGAGGAGGTATAACACACCAGCACTCAAATATGTTTATTGAAACACACATTTCTTGAACTTTTGGTCTAAATGACTTTAAAAAAAGGCTCAGAATAAATGCATGACAATTATGACACACTTTATGTCCACATAATTTTAAAAAATTTCTATTAATTCTCTAATTAAATATAGAAAGAAAGAATGATCCTCTTCATGATTATATTTTTGTAGATGTCAATTTATTTACAATTTACACAATCTTTAGGTAAATAATAAAGAAATATATATATTACACAAATTATTACTTTGTTTAGACACTACATAGAGTCTATAGTGCTATTATGCTGCACTCTATGTAGTTAGCATATATAGTGAATAGGAAGCCATGTTGGATTTGAAAAAAAAAAAAAAAAAAAGATCACTCTGGAGAGCCTGGGTGTTGACGCCATTAGACTTTATTTTTTCAAAAAATAAAGCTGAGCAGTTGTCTGCCGACAAAAGCTGCCCAACTCTTCAGAAGGGCATTCTTTTATACCTTTTACCTGAAACCTCTTCCACATCCTGTTTTTAACAAGACACATACTCTCATACATGTGTATCCTGTTTTTTAACAAGACACCAGGTTACCCCATGTGCTTATCTTATTGTTTATGGAAGCCTTACTCACTTAAATTTACAGCATGTTCCTGTTTCCCACTTTACCCACTTTTAGGATTCCCATGCATATGTAAGGTCAATAGTTCATTTTTAGGCCTCAGTTTCTCAGCATGCACTTCCTGCTCCACGCACATAGTTCTAGTCAGGAAGCCTTTTACTGAGATACTGGGTACAATGACACATTTTGCACTATACTGGTTCCATACATCTATAACATTGAGGATTAAACATTATCAAATATGAGTACACCTTTTGTGGTTAACATATTGTGGTTAAAATATTCTATAAAGACTGGGTAAATAAAGTCCTGTGGGTAAATAAATACCATCTGTGGTTTACGTGACAACTCAGATGCATGCACACAAACACTCTACTCACTGTCGAAGTAGCTGGTGTCCTCCTCCGACTCGAGCTGAGGTACAAACTCAGCTTTCTGCCTCAGTAAACTGTTCCAGTCCAAATCAGCAAAGAACGGGTGCTGCTTCACTTCTACTGCACCTCCTGCTCACACACACACACGAACGCAGAATGAGTGTATGTGCGCCTAGCATGACTAAAGCTTAGCCTGGTATAGCTTAGCTAACTTATTTTAGTGTATATTTTTCTGAGTGTACCTGTGCCCAGGCGGAGCAGTGGGTTGGTCTGCAGCAGGGCAGAGATGAGGTGCTGGGCGTCGACTGGGAGTGCTTCATCACCTTCAGGCCACGCAATATCATCTACACACACACACACGGGACAATATAAAGCAATAAAGTTAGATAAACATATAAAAGGTGAGTAGAGAGGATAGGTGTGTGTGTGTTTTTCAGTCTCTCACCGGTGATGACTTGGCCGAACAGCTCCTCAGGTGTGTCCCCAAAGAAAGGCACACAGCCCACCAGGAACTCGTAGAGAATGATGCCCATGGCCCACCAGTCCACAGGTTTCCCATATCCCTGCCGTAAGATCACCTCTGGGGCAATGTACTCTGGCGTACCACACACCTGAGCGAGAGAATGATGCATAGACACACGCTGTGTTGGTCACTGCTGGGCCGTCATGTGTTTGTTTAATATTCAACTCAGTAATTCAGTCATGATCTAGGTGTGAAAAGCGCTTCTATTGTTCTGCACTGAAGCTATGACCCTGTAGATGTGTGTGTGTGTGTGTACCTGTTTATCTAGGAACTCTCTGGTGTCCTTCTCGATGTGGCCTTCGTACAGGTTTGTTGTGAGACTCATCAGACCCATTTTAGACAAACCAAAATCAGTCAGCTTAATGTGTCCCATAGACGTGATCAGCAGACTGAGAGAGAGAGAGAGAGGAAGAAAGCGAGACAGACACGGAGACATTTGAGAAAGTTGGTTATCAGATTTTTTCATCTTTAAATGATTAAATTATATAATCATAATTATAAAGTATAATTATATAATAATGACAAACAATAAGAGTAAATATGAATAAATAGTACTGATATTATTTTATATAGTATGTAAGATTGTTTACTTCACAGATAGCGTGCAGTGCTAATGTGCAACACCGTTATATCACTAATAGACCCTAGGTAGTGCACACACTCCAGTCTGCACTGTCTTACTTGTCAGGTTTGAGGTCTCGATGCACCACACCGTAGTTGTGGATGTACTCGAGCGCAAGGACGGTCTCTGCAAAGTACATGCGTGCCATCTCTACGGGCAGAGCTCCGATGTGCTTCAGCAGCGTGGCACAGTCTCCTCCTAACACAGTCAAAATAAATCAGTTGTAGTTACTGCTGTTACACAAGTATAGAGTGTAAACTGCCTACAAGTCGGTTTGGCTGCCCTGGGAAAATTTCTCTTTGTTCATATTCTCTGTTGGTAGAGAAGAGAAATTAATTTTGCTTTTCTGTAACAAAATGAGGATTATCTGAGGAATGTTTTTATCCAGCAATGAATCCCACAGTATGTAGCTACAGTTTATTGAAATCACTGTGGATGTAAAATCCTTACTGGATGTAGTTACAGCATGAGCCTCCTGGAAGTTGAGGAGAATAAAACTACTTAAACCACTAAATAATGATGAAACATCCTTTCTGAGGAAGCAGCTGATGAGGAACAATGACCTGCTCCATCTTTGTGCACATGAATGATTTATTTATACAGATTCTGGAACGAGCACACGCAGAACATCTGGCACCACGGCCATAAAACTTTCTCCTGTTTAGAAAGCGAGTGGTCCATCTAAGCATCATTTATGAGTGTCTATTGTTGTGCTAAGCTTGAGCAGATGGAGGACTTGTGTGGCTCCTCCCACATCCTCACTGCCTCCAGAGTGTCCCTATAGAGGGCAGAGGAGGAGAACAGCCAACAAGTCCACCCCAACAGCTGCCTTTCATGATGAAAAGTAACAAAAAACGCTACATTTGGAAGTTTTTGCAGACACCACTACAACCTGCAGCTAAAGAAAAACAGCATTTTTAATTATTTTATAAAAATGCATTCAAATTTGATTCCTGCTTTATGGTTCCCATTGCAACAATAGCCAATGTGCTAGTGTTTGTTTTGGCTTCTGATTTTGTCCTGTCTCTGCCCCTTGTCATGTGATTGGTTTGTTTCCCAAGTGTGTGCACCTGTATCATGTTTACTCCCTGACTAATTTGTCTGTGTTTACCCAAGTGTTTCTTCTTTCATGGTGAGGTTTTATCTTGTATTCATATCTTTAAGTCTATGCCTTAGTTTTTTTCCCCAAGAAAAGGTATCAGTGTGTTTTTCCTAGTAATGTATCAGCTTCTGTTCACATGAGCCTTCTGATTATTTCCCAGGAACTGCACTAGGTCTTGTTCCTAGATTTCCTCACCAATCTTCACAGGATTTTGACTGTGATTTGCAATCACACTGAACATTTTACAGTGTGTGCATGTGTGTATTTTGGTTTGTCTCACCTTCCACATACTCCATGACCATACAGAGGTGTCTGCGTGTCTCGAATGAGCAGAACATGCCCACCACAAATGGGTTCTCAGCGAACGTGAGGATGTCTCTCTCCACGAAGGCCTGCTGGATCTGGTTCCTCAGGATCAGGTTCTGCTTGTTGATCTTCTTCATGGCGAAACGCTGACGGGTCTCCCGGTGACGCACCAGGTACACCGCCCTGAACACACACATACAAACAGAGGATTTTTTTTTCTCAGCATTTCAAGTATGATAAATAAATAAATAAATAAATAAAAACATTTAATTTGATTAAATACACCTCCTGGATTATACTTTTTACTATATACAGTGTATATCATTTAGGAGCCCTATGTAGATTTAACAAAGATTTGAGTAGAGTATACCAGTGTATGCATTTAATTTCCGTACTTTCCTGCAGAGGATTAGTTAATATAATATACAAATGTCTGTACTGACCATCAGCTTGTTCTACAAAAAAATACACCACCACTGCATAGGATCATGATTTTCCATAAGAAAGTTATAAGTTTATTATAAGTTTAAGATATGCTCAATTATAAACGTGTTGCTGAGAATATGAGCCTAGACTGCACAAAATAGCATGAAGATTGGCTTCTGTAGTATTTACAGTTAGTTTATAGTAGAATGCTTGTCTATTTTAAAAATGATCTAACTGCCAAATGATAAAAACATAATGTAGGTCTAACATTCAACAAGACATCAATGTAAAATGTACGGCAAAAACAACAGAAAAGGGGGAATGTAAACTATTTCACTGGAATAGATTTTTTTTTCCCTAATGAAGCATTTCAAATTGTCAGTGTATACGGATTTTAGATAGAGCTGATGGATGGATGAATAGATAGATGGATGGATGAAAGAATGGATACATGGATGTAGGGCTGGGCAGACACAGCATGGTGGGACTGGAGCGTTTCTCACCCGTATGCACCATTGCTGATCAGTTTGATGGTCTGGAAGTCAGCTTCTCCGGGAGGCTTCATCACCTTCATCTTCCCCTGAGAGAAACACAGGCCCACACACACACATGCACAATTTGTAACAGAAAACACCCCATCTTCTCTTTCTGAGCTGCATGATGTTTGCTTTTTTTTTTTTTTAAGAGTTTTGGGAAGCTAAACACTTCAGTGCTTGAAACATTAGGGCTAACTGAAGCTTCACAAAAAAAAAAAGACCATCATATTCATAAGCTTTCTAAGTTATTTGGATATTTACTTCAGTAATGGGCAAATTACACTCCTTGATTTGCTGAAAATAATCTGAGCCTACTCCATGAAAATGTATGTATATAGTAAATCTTATAATCATACAAATACACAAATTACTACATATTGCATCTGAAAATTGTTGGTCCATAAAGTGACTAAGTTATTTAAGAGATTAGGAATGTAATCAAGCTAAATGGCAGACAGCAAATGAGTCGTTATGTTGTAAAGCTCAGTGTGTGTGTGTGTGTGTGTGTGTACTGATAAATATGTAACAGAATCCAAAGAGTAACTGCAGTGCTTAAGGTACAAAATTAAAGATGCATATAGTAAACACTGGAACACTTTGAATGCCAGAGGGCTGTCTTTTCCCATAATGCATTGCTAGCAGTTTGATAGTTTTAACACCGTAATAGCTGTACACAGGGTGATGAAATAAAGTGTAAAGTTAGACCCTGTACATATATCTCTGTGTGTGTGTGTGTGTGTGTGTGTGTGCTGACCTCTGTAGAGTCATCAGTCTCAGGGGTGAGGGGTCCCTCACTGTCATAACTCTCCAGATTGACCATTTCTGAAAAACCAGGGACCATGCGTCATTAAATCAGTCCATGTGTTTACACCATAGTGGTGTTGAATTCTGGATTCTGATTGGTTAGAAGGTGCTTATTAATTTTCTACAACAGCAGCTCTGATAGTCACTATACAGTATATTAATGTGTTCATTCTAATACGTGATTGTTTCAATAGTAACAGCTAATTCCCACATAAACAGATTAAAGAACATGTGTAAGTTTGCGCTTCATAACAGTCAGAGGTAAAGCTGTAACTTTAAATTTCCCAACGTCTTCAGCATAGAGGAGTTTACAATTTGCAGCTTCTCAGGAAATAACTTGTCTCATGAACGTTCACAACATTAAATGTAACAATAAATGGATAACATGTATGACGTAACTGTATAAAAAAATTGTAATTGTTGGCAAATTGCTGAGGTGTAAGGGGAATAAAACACCTCGGGTTGTGCTGTTACATACTTCAGGGTGATAACTAACTTAATCACATCACCCTTTCGCTGATTATTTTCCTGTACCAGCACAACACACAGTGCTTTATTCTACACATGAACATGTCTTATGTGTATTTTTGTCTATGTCTCAGTGTCTCACCCTCCAGAGGGTCTCTGGTCAGGCCTAGCTGGCTGATAATGTAGCGTGGGATGTCCGTCTTCATCAGGTGCCCCTCTTTGGCGTGATCCTCGGCCGCCTCCAGCAGGTGGTAAAAGTCCTCTGGGTTAAACTCCTACAGCAGAAGGGGGACACATTTCATTGTGACAGTGTTCAGTGCATTGTGAAGAGCACAAACTTTAAGTTTGTGGGAATTAACGCTTAATATAAACATAATGATTTTTGAACAAAGGCCCCTGGCTCTAAAAGATGTCGTGATGGCGTGATGTAGCTGTAAAAAGAAAAATGCATTCTGTAAAAAAAAAAATGCATAGTGCAGACTTATGACACTATGTGTGTTTTGTGATACACTCATTACTGTTGCTGCAGCAGCTTACACACTAAAGCTGCTCTCTGAATTTTTGATAACACTGGATGCTGCTGCTTTTATCTGGCAATGATTGTGCGTGAAGAGAAAACAGGGATTATGGATTTTCCATTTATCCTAATGTCAGACAAAGAGGCTGGAACTTTTAAATCACATGCTGGCGCTGGGAACTATTAGTATGAGTAACATCTGAGCGGGGGGGAAGGGGGGCACTGATCGTTGTTACACACTCACACTCAGCAAGGAGGACTTTCAATCTAAATGCAAATGCGATCACAGGCCAGTTCCTCCCTGTCTGTCTGTCTGCTGCGCTCTCTCATGCAGTAACATTATAGCGCATAAAGACGCCATTCTCCAGTGCAGAAATTCGATTTGGGATGGAGCAGGAGTTTAGTGTAGTGCTGCGTGCCGATGCATTAAGAAAGTAGAGATGGAGAGGCAAGTCGATCAAGCAAATGCATTTTTATAACAAAGTGAAAGTTAGCTGTGTAATCTGTACTGTGTTTGGCATCCTTGTCCTCTGCTTTAGTGTACTACTTAATGAAAGATACTATCAGTACGCTAACTCCTAATCATCCTAATAGTAGGCAGGCTATTAGCAGGTTCCTAGCTTATGTTAGGATGCTTATGCTTATTATGTTACCCATAATGTAGTGGTGTTTAATATGGGATCTTCTCTTTTTTTTGTTGTTAATTGTTCTTGTGTGTCTCAAACAATGAGAAAACTCTGAGTCTTACCAAACATTCCAAGAGTCGTGCTGGGCGAGAGATGATAATAAGGAGCTTCTTCACCAGCTCTGTGATAAAGGTCAGCTCTGAACTCTCTGACCGTTCGTACGCCTGAGAGACAGACAGCGAGAGAGACAGAGAGACAAAAAGCTGTTTAGGGATGACCTTGCATTTATCTCTGCTGAAACTAACTGAATGGAGGAGAAAGTGACGGTATGTAAGCAGAAAGAAGTACACAAACTTTTTTACTCAGCAAGATACTAGAGTAACTGACATTCTCCATGTGTTCATTACGCTGACTTTGTATTTCTCTGTATAAACAGAGGCAGACAGACAGATACACTATATTACCAAAAGTATTCAGTCACCCATCCAAATGATCAGAATCAGGTGTCCTAATCACTTGGCCTGGCC
>CM075031.1:2466353-2471353 GCA_037576675.1 Pangasius sanitwongsei | reverse complement strand
TTGAAATTTGTCCGGAAAATACATCCATATTATAGCTGTAAGTGACATATTATCAGGGAAATATGAGGATGGAGAGCTGATCTCAGAGCGTATAATAAACACCTTTGTTTTTTTCTTCCTCTAAGCAGATGATCAGCTGCTGTATTTGGATCCTCATTTCTGTCAGGCTGCTGTAGATATCCATCTGCCCAACTTCCCCTTAGAGGTATGGAAATGCTTAATCATCTTCATTTTACTTACAGTGTACACAAGCACTGAATCCAAAACTTTCAGCAAATCGGTACATTTTTAATACATTTTAAAAACAGTGTAGTGTATTTAAAACAGATATAATTTGATAAATATGATGATACATTGTTCAAATGCAGCTTTTAAAAAGTGACGCTCTGTATTTTTTGGTCACAGCAGAGCTTTCGGAGTTGTTTTAAAAAAAAAAAAAAAAAAAAAAAAAGCTTAACTTTTCAGAAATTGCAGTGATGTCAAGCTCTTTCTTACCTCCCAACCAGTCAGGTCCTAAGTCAGGGGCAAACAAGAAAAACAAAGATGGAGGGGAAAAAAAAAAGAGTCTTATTAAGTGGAAAATATTTCATTGTCAATATTCAGTTGCAGCTGTAACTAAAAGTAAAGTAAGTGTGTGTATTTTTGGTTCACTGGTATGTGGTATCAGTTCCTCTTGATTTTTCTGCCTCCAAATCTACAGCGAAGTCAAACAACCTCGTCATCACCAGAGTTACACCAACTATTTATGTCACTTGCATTACTGAGAATAATAAATCTGATCTAGAGAGAAAGTGAGACTAGGTAGTTAGCTGGCGTTGTTATGGTTACAGTGTATGTCGCTGTGTGCTTGCAGTCGTTTCACTGTAAGACGGCGAGGAAGCTGCCCTTTCACCGCATGGACCCCAGCTGCACGCTGGGTTTCTACGCTAAGAGCAGGAGGGACTTTGACACACTCCGTGCTGAAGTCACCAAGGTAACAGAGGAAGAGCACGCACACACATACACACCTACACACTCACACACACACACACACACAAGATAGGGGACAAAGGTAAATGTCACCTTTTAACCAAATACACTTTGCCTGAAATGTGCCATGTCTACAACCATTTTTAATTAAAAAATCCACTTCACATCATCTTTAATTCTACTTCACAGACTAACAAAAGCTAATACACAATGGCTCTGTTTCAATACTGTTAACACAACCTCGTCCACACCCTCGTGGATTTCCCGATACCATCGTTAGGGCCGCTCCGTTACAGTGTTAGCTTTGGAGGAGTAAGGGATCAGGTCATCTCAGATCCTCCCTGCAGTATCTGTCTGTTTCTTCACTCCTCCGTTTCCTTCTCCAGGCTCTGACCTCGTCCACAGACACGTATCCCATCTTCACCTTTGTGGAGGGCAGTGGGCAAGACCAGCATGAGCAGCTGGAGTTGACCTTTGATGCAGAGGTGCACGTCTCACCCAAAGACAAAGGGAAGCAAAGAAGTAAGCGGAGCAGCATGGACGAATTTGTGCTGCTGTGAACGCTTGCTCATTCATAGTAAAGTCTGTCCATGGATAAATTACTGAAATCAGACTATTTATCTAAACACACTTCTGATCAGGTTTGTTCACGTCAATCACTAGGCCAGGATTTAGAACCAGAATTTTAGATCCTAAAGTTGACATGCAGTCATCAACCAGCAACTATAAGCTTACAGCTAGTGACTGTAAGCTTCCAACTAGTGACTGTAAGCTTCCAACTAGAGACTGTAAGCTTTTAACTGGTGACTGGAACCTCCCAACTAGTGACTGTAAGCTTTTAACTAGTGACTGGAAGCTCCCAACTAGTGACTATAAGCTTTTAACTAGTGACTGGAAGCTCCCAACCAGTGACTATAAGCTTTTAACTAGTGATTGGAAGCTCCCAACTAGTGACTATAAGCTTTTTACTAGTGACTATAAGCTTCCAACTAGAGACTATAAGCTTCCAACTAGCGACTGGAAGCTTCCAATACTTGTTAGCTATATTAACCTCATAGTTTCAGTGTAAAAATAAAGAAGCAAAACTTCAGACAGTGGTTCAGGGTAAGTGAAACAGACTGTTCTTTAATTAAACACACTACAAAAATGCAAATCTAAGAAGCAAGCACCTTGATTTTTGCAACACTGATTGAAAATTCTAAATTCTAAAGATGACACACACACACACACACACACACTCTTTTATCCCATGTTTCAGACGAAACCTTAGTGACTTATACCTTATAAGCCGTATTTTCTCATTATCACAGTGAAATGCATTATGGGAAATCATTGTACAGGGCTCTTCAACTCCACAGTGTTGTGCAGTTTTTTAGTGTACTTTGAATCAGATGTGTTAATCAGTGCTACACTACAGTGCTATACACCAGGTTCAGGAACGTCGGGAAGGATATGCAGAACGTATCATGAGACATGAGATTGCAAGTTCGAATTCCAACGATGCCACAGCCATCCATGGCTGAGAGTCAAGGGAGCAAAATTGGCCATGATCTCTGGGTGGGAGAGACGCTGTTACTCTCTCCCCTGTCAATCACAGTAACATTTTAACAATTACGAGCATCTATGAGCTCATCTATGCGGAAGAGGGCGAATAGCGCGTTCCTCCTCCCTGTGACACAGCATGAGCAGCATTTCAAAAAGATGCGGTTAGCTGGCTTGCTAGCCATCACCCTCCCTGGGTGGTAGCCGTCATATGATAGGGGAGAGTTAGCTGGTGGGTGACCACAGTAGGGGGGGAGGGGGGGGGGGGGATGTGGGCATATGCATCATAAGTATCGCTCATAAGTATCGTGATATACTTTTTTCAGTATCTTCCGTCCCTACATCAGTAAAATCTCAGCTCCATGTGATTGTAAGACATGACATCTATAATCAAAACTGAGCTCTATTACTGAATTTTTACTGTATTTTGTGTGTGTGTGTAAATATGTGTCCAATTTTTAAAAAAACTACTTATTTTGGGTTTCATGTCTGTATGTCTCCTTGCCAACCATTTTTATGTTTTTTTTATCCTGTTTTGATTGTGAAGTTAACAGTGTGTTTGTGTCACTACATAATTTTAGATTTACCTATAAATAATGATTAAGAATTATTTTTGAAATAAAAAAAATCTATATGAATAATTTTTATTTTTTACAAAATTGGATAACCTAGACATTTAGAAGTTGTGTTTCATGTGTGGAACATGTTTGGTAATAAATGGAAGTGAAAGTTGTGTGTTGGATGTGAGAAATTAGAGTCGGTGTATGTGACTCGATCAGTGTATCACTTGTGAGACAGGAAGCTTCTCCTCACTTGGCTGAAACTGGAGCATCTCTAAAGCATCAGAGAACGATCTGCTGTTCTGTCATGTACTTATATGACACAAAGTACAATTGTTGTACACAAACCTGTCTGTCCTGCTGCAGTGTACAGCAGGAAGATCATTTACAGTGGTTGTCTTGTTCCAAATGTGTCTCAGTCAACCAGGACATGGTCTTTAGTTTAACCGTGCAGCAATTCTTTATATATTTTCTGAATACAAAATCATTATGCTGTCTTTTGTAAAGACCCTCAGTCTCATGATGTTATAGGAAAATAATCATGTTCCTGTAACATCCTGCACATCCTGAGGTGTTTTGTTCCTCTTATACAACAACAATTTGCCAATGATTACAATTTTTAATTTGTTAATGAGTGATACATGGTACTTTTTATCCATTTCAAGTTACATTTAACATTGTGGCACGTCCACAAAACAGGTTAATTCCTGTTCTCATTTACATTGTAGCAGCTATAAACAGTCACGATTTGTCTGTCTCATCTGTGTGATTGATCAAAATGAGATGAGACTCTGCTCTGCTTTAAAGTGGAACTATTTGTCACCTCCCTCTGCATTCTTGGTAAAGTATGATTAAAGTCATATTTTTAAACTTTCCAGAGAATGAAACAACAAAGGAGAAATGAAGAGGTACAAGCTGGAGATAACCAGTGTAATCTTTATTTTTTTGCTATATGACTGGTGAAACATTGCGTTTTTATACTTAACTGCGAGGCTAATTAGTGATGATTATTTTCCTGTAATAATATTCAAAATAAAACCTTCAGGTGTAGTACAGTTCATCTTCCATAAGTGGTTTCTCCTGCACTTTCAGAAAAAAAGGGTACTAAACAGTCTTTGTTATTGTGATGGCACCCTTATCTTTTGTACCTTTATTATGTATCTTTCACCTAGAATCATGAATATCGTGTGTCTTCAAAAATGATTTAAGGTGCATAAATAAATTGTGATTACCTTTTAGAGTAAAACATACACTACATGCACCTTTCCAGGAAAAAGATACATACTGAAGTTGGCAAAGGGTGTACGCTTGACAAGGAGTGACATGAATGTATCCCAGGAACACCAGACACACAGTCCTGAATGAAACAAAAAATGAATCTCATATTTGGTTCAGAAAGTTGACCAGTACATGTCAGTAGTGTGATTTATGAAGTGTTCTGATCCTGTAGAATGTCTGTTTTGGTGGTGTAATGGACTGATTTATTGACACCAGAAAACAATATGGATGGACCCATAGCACTGTTGCTGCCTTCACATGCTGTTATAATTACAGGTTGACAGCAAATTACAAGGTGAGTGCACTTGAATGGTACCACAGTGTCGTGGTTACAACTCAGGAACTTTTTCTATGAGCCTCCATTTTCCACGTAACAAATAACAATGTGGCCACCAATGTGAATGTCAAGCCTATGATTTGTAGTTTCACAAATTTGCCAGTCCGTTATGGGAGAACAGTTTTGAATATCAAAATTCCTTTGATAACGTTTGTTCAGACAAACAAGCAGCAACTGAAGGTGGCTGCAGTGAAGGCCTGGCAAAGCATCTCCAGGGAGGAACTCAGAATTTGAGTCTTGAGAACATGGGCTCCAGACTTCAGGCAGTCATTGACTGCAAAAGATTTTCATCCAAGTATTAAAATTATGGTTAT
>CM075031.1:2387275-2466253 GCA_037576675.1 Pangasius sanitwongsei | reverse complement strand
TGTAATTCCTAAATGTTAAATGCCATATTTTTGTGGAACCTCTTAAAATAAAGCTGAAAGTCTACACTTCGATCACACCTTGTTATATTGTTTTATTTCAAATCCCTTGTGGTGGTGTATAAAGGCAAAATCACAAAAACTCTGTCATTGTCCAAATATTTCCGGACCTAACTGTGTATGTATATAGCGAGTGTCACCGAGAGTTTATTTTAGTTTGAAACTGCATATACACTCACTGTTCCCTACTGTAGTTCTCCAGAATGAGCCTTTTCATGCAGACTCTCTAGTAGCAGTTGAAATGCAATGAAATGCCTCAGACAAAGCACTGGCTTTGAAAAGAAAAAAATGCTAAGTCTGGCTTTGGAAAGAAAAAATGGTAAGTCCAAATTCCTCACTCTCAAAGACTTATATGATTGTTTTATTTCACATCCATTGTGGTGGTGTGTAAAGGTAAAATCACAAAAACTTCATCATTGTCCAAATACTTCTGGACCTGACTGTATATATATATATATATATATATATATATATATAAAACTGTCATTTCTAGTGAACTGTGCAAGTGTCAGTCGTCGACATACCGGGTTGGGCTTATCTCAAAAATAATTCACATAGCTCCAGGGACAGGCCCCTTTTCTGTGGAACCATGACTGAAATTCATCACATTCCATACACAAACTCTTCTATAATACTTATACATAGATAACATGAACAATGCCACCATTCCTGTACTGTGAACCTGTCTGGGTGCATGCGTGTGTGTGTGTGTTTGTGTGTGTATGTATGTGGGTGTGTGTGTAGGTGGGTGTAGAATGATTTGTATTTAAGACCTTTCACTCATAAAAGACAGCAAATCATTTTAGCAAAGAGATAAGGATCTCATAATTACACGCCTCGCACATACAACAGAGATATCACGCAGACACACCCTGGTCTTCAGATTCTTATTGTGCTTCAAGATTTTCTTAGTGTTTTAAACATGTCCTGAAACATAAAGACACAAATCTGTCATATTGGATGTTTAGGAATATAACACTCTTACATCCTGATTTTATCAGAAACAATACTGTGTGGATAATAAACTGTAGGAAAAATCTCTTTATACATGTCGGTGTGTTTATACGTGAAGGTGAGAGGTTATCATGCATGCAGTAGGGACATTCCGGGAAGATTTACTCCCACAATAAAGCAGTCAGTTACGAATGAATGAATGAATGAATGAATAAGCCAAAATACAAAATTAAAGCCAGAGCTCCAAAGTATATTGTGTGCATCATAGAATGACAGAAAGACAGATATATAGATCGTAAAACTGTATCAGCTGTGAAAACTAAACTAGTGCTGGTTCAAATCTGAAAGGCGCCCAAACTAAATGTTTTCTGAAAGTTACCATGAAATGTTTCTAGAATGTTCAATCTGTCAGGTTTTCTCATGGATGTAAGAAGTTTTTACATAACATTTACATAACAGTTTTTTTTTTTCAGTATATTAGAATGTTATGGGAAAATTCAGTATGTATTCAACATGTTCATAGACATAACACCACAGCAACATTTTCAAGTCCTCTGCTGTAATAATGGTTTGTTTCATAATGTTATCACAACGTTCAGTAATTATTTAACAGTAATGTTTTAAAATCCTCTGCTGTAATAAGGGTTAGCTCCTAAACGCTGTTAGAATGCTGCTCAGATACACAAATGGTTTTATGCAAATGTTCCATGAAAATCTTCTCAGCATATCTGGAACCATAAGTTCCTAGATTCCTAACCTAACCTTGTTAGCTGGGGTAACACCTATTTTGCTGTTGTTTGACTGGGAATGTTTTGTAAAATTGTGAAGCGAACTATTATTACAGAAGATTGCTGTAACATTGGTGTAACATTATTTTTGAGAAACTTCTGAATACTTCCTGAACGTTCTGCATTAGTTAGGAATGTAAAGTCTATAGAGTGCACTTATAGTTAGATATAAATATAGTTCTTCAAGGGTTCTTTGGATAGTTTTTGGTTCTACTCTGAACTTTTCTGATAGGAAAACACTCTTTTGTAGGGTTTCTACATGGAACTTTCCCCTAGAGGGACAAACGAAGAACACTTCATGGCTCTAAATGCAGTATATCAGGACATAGAAAATAATCCACAACAGGATGGTGTGATGAAGCCTGACATGAAGCGGAGTTACTGTTACCACCCTGAAGTTGATTATGTTCCTATAACTATAACTCCACTTATACACATTAACTACCAGTCCTCATGCACCTTTCAACAAAAACGCTGTGTGTGGTGTGAGGAATTTGTTAATGTGTTGTACATAGCTTGTGTTTGAGTCACTCGTGTTGGCATGTACTCAGCTTTACCCGCTGCTTCTGATCATCTGAATAAACATGTAGGACTGGAAACATTACCAATAGAGTATTCACATCCACTTTACATCAGCACTACGGTATTAAAAACTCACATCTAATAATAACACTGTTCAATTCCATTCTATTTGTTCAGCGATTTTAGCAATAGATGCTGTCACACAGCAGCTTTACAGAAATCCAGATACAGATTACAATTACTAATTTAGTTTGATACTATTTACACTCTAACTTTATTTGTCATATATACATTACAGCACAGTGAAATTCTTTTCTTCACATATCCCAGCTTGTTAGGGGGACAGAGCACAGGGTTAGCCATGATACAGCACCCCTGGAGCAGAGAGGGTTAAGGGCCTTGCTCAAGGGCCTCAACAGTGACAGATTGGCAGTGCTGGGGCTTGAACTCCTGACCTTCTGATTGGTACAAAGTCATCTAGCTTATCCATAAAAAATTTGAGCCTTGAAATAATGTCGTGGACTTTAAAGGGAATATTAATTAAATGTCATGTTTATGTATTTAATATTGGACTTGATTTGCAATCCATTTTTTTTTTTCTGAGTGTACAGTCACCCTATCGAGTTCTGTCGGGTTCTGTCGAGGTCGAACCACTCAAATCTGGAATGGGTAAAGCTGGGTAAAGCAGCCAAAGCTTGATGTGGTAGCATGGCAAAGTGTATATATTATGACTTAGACATATTTTAAATGAGATGAGGTAATGATCTGAGATCAGACTGGAGTAGTGTAGCTATGGTTTCAATATTTAATCCAAATATTAGTATTAAATCAAGGGTGTGTCTGCCATAATGAGTGGGTCCTATTGTTCTGATTAACCCCTACTGAATCTAGAATGGACACAAACGCTGTTCTCAGAGGGTCCTGTGGATCATTGAAACAAATATTACTCTCTAGGTTTTTAATAATTATTGCTATTTCTACCAACACAAACAAATTCAAGAGGAAGTCTGCATATAGATTCAGAATATGGCCCTAATTAGTGTAAATGATTATGTAGACTAATTTTTTGTGGCTATGTGTATTTTGTTAGTATAAAGAACTTCAGATGATTTAAATTTATATTCAGATTTTTGTGTGACGAATTAAATCCTGGATCAGTAATAGTTTCATTTACAGAAGCACTTTAGACGCAAGAAATCAAAGGTACTGGCTATGCACTCAGTATGATCTAATTTTATGTTAATTTGATTATTAAAACAAACATTCTGAGTATTTCTTGCATTTTTGTTTATGTCTAGCTCGGGGAAGAGACATAGTGACGCCTCAAGATAGCTAGCAGACGTTTAGCATTTTATCTGCCGCCTGGCTCTGGATTGTCACTAATTAACTAGACCTGTCCTCAGATTACAAGATATGCTATAAGATAGGAGCGAGACATGCCATCACCAGACATGCCATCAAAAATACTCCATATATATGTGCTGTTATAGAAAAATAATAAACAATATGCTGGTGTGATAAAGGATAATTACTATCACCACCCCAAAGTAGAATATTTTTCTATATTTTTTTCTATTTTATATTTATAATATCTATTCTGAAGTTTTTGATTCCTGTTATACAACAGCAATTTCAATTACAACCAACAATTTTTTTTTTATTAAAGAATGATACACCATACAATGTATCGCCATGGTATGTATATACACCGATCAGCCATAGCATAATCAGCCATTAAAACCACCTGTCTAATATTGTGTGGGTCCCCCTTGTACTACTAAAACAGCTCCGACCCGTTGAGGCATGGACTCCACAAAACCTCTGAAGGTGTGCTGTGGTAGTTGGCACCAAGACGTTAGCAGCAGATCCTTTAAGTCCTGTAAGTTGCGAGGTGGGGCCTCCATGGATTGGACTTATTTGTCCAGCACGTCCCACAGATCAATCGGATTGAGATCTGGGGAATTTGGAGGCCAAGTCAACACCTTGAACTCTTTGTCATGTTCCTCAAACCATTCCTGAACAATTTTTGCAGCGTGGCAGGGAGCATTATCCAGATGCTCAGGTGCCCATTGTAGGTGCTTTGGGCAGTGGACAGAGGTCAGCATGGGCACTCTGACCAGTTTGCAGCTATGCAGCCCCATACGCAGCAAGCCACGATGCAATGTGTGTACTGACACCTTTCTATCATAGCCAGCTTTAACTTTTTCAGCAATTTGTGCTACAGTAGCTCTTCTGTGGGATCAGACCAGACAGACTAGCCTTCACTCCCCACGTGCATGAGTGAGCCTTGGAGACCCATGACCCTGTCCCCAGTTCACCGGCTATCCTTCCTTGGACCACTGTTGGTAGGTACTAACCACCGCATGCCGGGAACACCCCACAAGACCTGCCGTTTTGGAAATGCTCTGATCCAGTCATCTAGCCATCACAATTTGACCCTTGTCAAAGTCATTCAGATCCTTACGCTTTCCCATTTTTCCTGCTTCCAACACATCAACTTAGAGAACTGATTGTTCACCTGCTGCCTAATATATCCCACCCCTTGACAGGTGCCACTGTGACAAGATCTTCAATGTTATTCACTTCACCTGTCAATGGCTTTAATGTTATGGCTGATCAGTGTATATGTATATATATTTCTAGTTACATTTAATTTCAGATGCACAACTTCTCCCTTACGTTATAGCAGCTATAAGCAGTCACTCTCTCACCAGCCTCTATTTTTCTCTCTTGAAGTTAAAAAGACGTATAAATAAATATGCTGACGTTTGTAATGCTTTACTGATTTAACAATTATTTAAATAGATTGTATAAAATGCTAAGCAAAGTAGCATTATTGTGTTAAAAGGAAGGTAGATTTGATGAAACCGTTTCAGTCATAGTTAGGCATAGTTATTAAAAACAACCACCAGCCAGTCACTATTTCTTTGTACTGTGTTTTCTTTTGGTGTCTGTGTCTGTGTGTGTGTGCGTGTGTGCATGTGTGTGTGCATGTGTGTGTGCGGAGTTCTTGACTGAGGTGTGGCACAGACACACCTGTTTAAAGTATTCAAATGAACTGAATGCCTGCAGATATCCTGCACTGAAAACTGTAACTTCTACCCATGGACATTCCAAACACACACACACACACACACCACGACTCTTATCAGGAACAGTTTTGTTCTCTTTTTTATTCTTTTTACACTGCAGTCTGTGTCTAACTTAATGTCCAAGCATGCATGGTGTGTTACTGATAAACACACACACACACACACACACACACACACACATGCATGCATGCTTGTAAAGCTCAGACAGTAAAGATTAGCGATGCAGAACAACTGAATGAAGCTAATCATCACCATCACACCCACTCTGTGACTCTTAAACCTCTTTTGTACAGAGACATCATAAAGCCGAAACTTCTTTTCTGCATTTTCTCTTATTCTCTCCAGAAAGTTTCTGACTCATGTCATTTTGTGGTGGAATGAGTGGCATCTGCATTCTGCATTCACACACTATAGGCCTTTACATGTTGCATGATGAAAAAAAACCTATGATGTTACAATGATAGTAATAAAATTTGGATTGTTAAAAGTTTTATTGTTAAAAAGGAAGCTATGAACCCTAACCTATACAAAGAACCCTTGATGAACCCTTTTTTTCCTGACTGTAAATGTTGCTAAACTTGCTAATCATTGTGTAGCTATTGTCAGAGAACATGTTGTTGGAGAGAAGAAATATAAATGAAAATAAAGGTGTCACTAAATGTTACTTAAGGTTATAGCCATAGTAGTTTTAGTTTTTTAGTTTTTTTTTTTTGTTTTTTTTTTTGGCTCTCTAAAAAACCTTGTAGTCCATAGCAGTTTTTAACAAGTATTTTGTTGTAGTTGCACAAAGACTCTTGATGATATCATGACACCAAGATATCATGATGGTGTCATTATAGATTTATGATCTGTGGCACAAAAAAGTGTGAATAAATACATTTAAAAATAAAGAAAAACAAATAAGTTGTTTTAAGTTGTTTAGAAAGATAACATCAAAGGGTTCATTGCAGTCTAGGTGTTGATACTACTACTACTACTACTACTACTTGTTATGTATAGGAGACTCAGTGGTTCAGGTGCTTGGTGGAACGGAGATATTCTAGGTTCTTATGATCGGTGTAGATGGTAAATGGGTGTTCGGTTCCCTTGAGCCAGTGCCACTACTCCTCCAAGCCAAGCTTAACAGCCAACAGCTCCCGATTCCCAATGTCATAATTCTGCTCGGCCGGGGACAGTTTCTTGGAGAAAAGGGGGTGGAGCTTGGGCTTATCCCCAAACCATTGTGAAGGGATGGCTCCCACTCCTGTTTTGGAGGCATCTAAATCCACAACAAAGGGTCTGGATGAGTCCGGGTGCTTGAGGATGGGAGTTGTGGTAAAAGTGATCTTGTGCTGGGTTGCCAGCTGGTTGTTCAGCTTCGGCGTTCTATTCCAGGTGTTTGGAACTTCCTTGCAGCAGCAATGTGAGGGGGTGAGCGACAGAGCTAAAGCTCCGGATGAAGTGTCAGTAAAAGTTTGCTAAGCGGAGGAATCGTTGCAAATCTTTGATCATTCAAGGTGTGGGCCAGTTGATGACAGTGGCCACCTTAGGCTGGTCCATGGACACCACATTGGGGCTGATCACATAACCCAGGAACAAGATGGTGCAATGATGGAACTCACACTACTCCCCTTTCACATACCGCTGGTGTTGCAGTAGTCATTGAAGTTCCTGGCGCACATGGTTGACATGAGCATTGAAAGAGGGGGAGCAGACCAGGATGTTGTCAATATAGGTGATCACCCAAGTCCCTCAGGATGTTATTAATCAGGCACTGGAACAGCGAGGGGGTACTAGAGAGTGGCATCACACAATACTCATAGTGGCCAGAGGTGATGCTAAAGGTGGTCTTCCAATCGTCTCCTTCATGAATGCGCACCAAATTGTAAGCAATGCGGAGGTCTAATTTGGTGAAGAACTGGGAGGAGCAAAGCTGTTCCAGGGTGGCAGGGACTCAGGGCAGAGGGTACTGGTATTTAACAGTGCACTGGTTGAGCTCCCAATAGTCGATACAGGGTCTGAGACCCCCCCCTTTTTTTTCTCCACAAAAAACATGTGCATGGTCTAATCTACCCCTGTTAAAGCACCTCCTGAATGTACTCTTCCTTTGCTTTCTGCTCAGCCATGGATGGAGGTAGACTCGGCTATGAGAGGGAGTGGTTCCAGGAAGCAGCTTTTGTAGGGACAAACATTTGTAGGGACAATGTGGGGGTAGCCCGCTGGCCTTGGTCTTGCTGAATACCTCTCTCAGGTTCTGGTACTCAGGGGGAATGGTAAACAAGGCGTGATTTTCACGGCTTTCTATGGACATGGAGGCGAGGGTGAGCTTGGGAACTTGGAGACAGTGGTTCTGACAGTAGGGGGACCTGCGGGTGAGTTGTTTTTCTGACCAGGATATTTTGGGGGTTATGAAGCTCCATCCAGGATCACCAGATGTTTGGGTGAGTTGCCGACCATAAGTGTGATGGTTTTGTGGTGGAGTGCACTAGCCCACAGGTGGAGGGGTTGCGTACAGGCAGTGATAGTTCCGCCCCCAATGGGTTCCCCGTCAGTGGCTTGGATCTTTAGTGGGCTCAGCAGAGGTGGGGTGGAGATGGGCTACTGTGTCCTGGTCTATGAAATTCCCCTTGACCCAGAGTGAATCAGCGCTGTCAACACATAAAGTATACCTGAGTGCTGTACAATAACAGGCAACATAAAAGCTTGGCTAGGGAAGGACTGGAGCAGACTCATCATTTTCTGGACTGGTTCTGGCATGGAGAGGACACTGCCCAATGAGATGATTGTGCTGGCCACAGTAGAAGGAGGGATGCAGTCCAGGGCAGCTATGTTTGTAGGCTGCTGTGATGATTGGGGACTGGAGTTTGTTACTTGTGTTGACCTGACACTACTACTACTACTACTACTACTACTACTACTACTACCACTACTGCTACTTCTAGGAGGAGTGTTTGATTTATAACCATCACATCCTGTTGTAAGCTGCTGATGCTATAAAAAAGAAATACTGTTCTTATGTGTACGTGCCTATGCTCCATCATTAAACATACATGTGAGGTTTAAACCACATTGCATGATGTACCATATTAATTGATACTCTCACCATTGCAATACCATTTAAGATATCAAAAATTCCTTCACAATTTATCATCATGGCCATATTGATATAAGCTTCACTCTCTGTTGCCAGTTGGTGGCACTAATAATAACAATATCAGTATGTGTATGTGACCATGCCCCACCATTGAACGTAAATGTGAACTTTGTGCCACAGTGCATGATGTACAGTGGAATTATGCCACACTTCCTGTTTTTGTGGTGTAATATGTTAATTGATTACCTTGCCATGGCATCACAGTTAAAGATATCAACAAATTTCTTCACACTTTAGCTTCATTGACATCTTGACATCATGCAGACCAAATTTGGTTAGGATGAATCTACAAGAAGGAGTATTTAAATGTTTGAAACCCATCAAAATGCAAAAATGTAAATTGACCTACTTCCTGTTGGAGCATGTGAGTGTGAAATTCATTTGTCTAAAGAAGACCCATATGCCTACCAAATTTGGTGAGTGTACGTGGATGCTCATACTGAAGAGAACTGTCAAAGGGAGGCCACTATCGAGCCACAGAGTGACGCCTTGGTCCTTTTGTGTGGCCCTGATGACTAGAATTTCTTATATGTTTCGTGAGTTTGTTAGCATGGGAAGAACCTCAAAAATGGCAAAAATGTAATAAATAAAAAAAATTATTTATAAAAATAATGATAATAATACCACCACCAACAACAACAACAATTATAAAAACACTAACAGCAGCAATAACTGCATCAACACCACCATGAATTATAATAATAATAATAATAATAATAATAATAGTATTGTTATTAGTAGTATTATTATTATTAATGTACATAACATTTTGTATATCATATTATTTTGTGTGTGTGTGTGCGTGTGTTATGAGGGTGTTACTCAGATCACTGTGCACTGTGTAACTAATGCATTGCTAATGTATTTATAACAGTATAATGAGCTTTTTATTGCCCTCAAAGGTCAATAAGAGCAACAGTGAAGCTGATCGTTCCAGCAGTAATCTCTGATAACTTCATGACGAACACATCCCACTCCTATCACATGTCAGTGTGTTCATAGTGTCACAGGGACTGTCACTTGGTGATGATAAATGTCTTAATGACATGGTCTTAGCGTGTTCCTCTGTGAGTGATCTGCATTCCTGCTGTGTGTTGCTTTCCGTTTGCTAATTGGGTGTGTCTGGTATCAACATGGCCACAAAACACACTGAACAGAGAGAGAGGGAGAGTGCCAGGATGCCAGCACTTTGCATGTGGTGATCACTTCACAACAATACTTTCTAGTATTACTTTCTGGTGATCACAACAATATTTTCTAGCTAGATACCTATTAGTTGAACAAAGTATATATATACTTTTCAAGCAAACAAACAAACAAAAAACTCACAGTGGAGAGTGACACAATACACATAGATGGGAGTCCATAACATGACACAAGCTTATGTATTTTACCATTTGAATGAATACACAACCATTAATATAAACCTGTGAATTGTGGCTTCTCAGTAACATGACAAGGTGTGTATGTTGTTTTTTTTGTGTTATTAACTTCAAGAGAGAGAAAAAAGAAAGGCTGGTGATTTGTTGCTGTGATGATGATGATGATGATCACCACAGAGATCATAGTGAGTTTTCACAAATGGTCGATTAGAGCGTTGAATGCAGCTCAACAGCATTTCATCCACATGCTTATTGCTTCACTGGAAAATAATCAAAGAATAGTTGACTTCTAGCTAAGCTGAAGGCAGAAGAGGATTAAAAGATTAGTGGATGATAGATACATCAACAGAAGGGAGGAAGAGGAGAAGAATGAGAAGAAGAGTGAAATATGTGGACAGGTCTTTTCTTTTCCTACTTGTCCTCCACTCCAAGCCTCTCTGTCCTCAAATCCTCTTTCACACAGATCTGACAACAGAAGAGTTATATCTCCTGAGGTGACGTAACTGAAAGAACCTAAATAAACTGATCCTGGACCAGTAGAAATGGAATCAGATTCAGACATTCAGGGAGATACAACACAGTTGTAACATGTTTGTTTTCTCTAAATGCACACTGTAGAAGTGCATCAGTTATCTGTGTCTGTTTAAAACAAACAAAACAGTCATTTACATCCACTTGTGCTGGAGATAATTATTTTTTGAAAAAAAAAACAGAAGTATTTTTCTAATATAATGTTAAAAATTGCATTTTGTGAAGTTGTGTACACTTTGCTCTACATTAAGTAGCATAATTTTGCAATGTTTGCGAATGCTATTTTTGTTTGCAAGATTATGAGAAAGCATGGGTGTGACCTGTGCCGTACAACCTGTAAAATCTAACACCTGTTCAATTCTACAGAATCCTGCTTCAGAGGCACTCAGACTGTTAAGTGCAGCGACAGGAGGCAGCACTGAGACAGAACACACACAAACACTCACAAATTTCCACACTCATAAGGAACAATTGCATTTAATGCAGAGTTCATAAATACATTATCCTTTTTTATTAAATCATAGAAATATAGTTAAACTATAGATATTCCATTATACTAATCATGGTGTTACTATGATATATCAAAAAAATTAAATGGAGGAAAATGTCTTTATAAGCCCATCTTCAATCCATCACATTGATTAAATGAGTAATTGTCCTGTGTGTTTCTCCACATGTGTGTAAAGGACATGCAATGATCTTTTTAAATTACTTTTATTTTCTAACAATAAAAGTAAAAATTACTAATATTTTCCAAGCTATGCTCGAAGCTACAGAGTAGTAAGTGTATGATGATTTAATTAGATTTTCCCTGATGTACATCTAAGTTTACAGTGTGATTTGAGTAATGTTAAATGTGACCCATGTGATGTTACAACTGTAACAAGAAACTCCTTTTAGGTTTTCAGTAAAATTGTACAGCACTTGGTGATGATATCGGGAGACTTGCACATGATAAAAGGAGTGAACATGTGCGTGAAGTTATGTGGAAACTATTAAGTCTATAAATTTAACCATCGTGTAGTAATTGAACTAAAATTTAAAAAATGTACCGCCTCTCCCCTATAGTATTGAGAACTATTGAAATGATTAAAAGTAGCATCTACTTTAGCTACAAAACCTCTCAGAACCTCATTATCAGCACCTCAGATCTTATAACAGTGAATTAACATATAGCGTAAGTGATAACAGGAACTAACTTGTTTCATAGACATCGCACAACATTAAATATTATTATAAAGGGATAAAATATATGATATGTTGTTCTTTAATAAACAAGAAATTGTAATTGCTGGCAATTTGCTGACGTATAAGGGGAATAAAACACTTCCTTGGCTAGCCTTAGGGCTGCAATTGCTAGGATCAGTTTGCACTTACCTCTCCATCATTGAACAGTTAATAACTTCAGTTTGATACAATAGAGTTAAAGTTAAAACTAGAATAAATTCAGAAAAGACTCTGATGCTCATACTCAAGTTTCTGTTAGCACAATTAATATTTTTACTCTACAGTATACAGTTATATAAGGGAGATTATTTATAATCGCACTATCTGGTATGGCCCAGAAGAGCCAGGGAACCTTGGTTCTTCTCAAGGTTTCTTCCTCATTTCTTCTCAGTGAGTTTTTCCATGCCACCATTGTCTCTGGCTTGCTCATTAGGGATAAATTTATAAATTTAAAAATTATCATCCAGATTTCTGTGAAGCTGCATTGTGATAATGTCCATTAGCTATATAAATAAAATTGAACTGATTTACATTTATGGCATTTGGCAGATGCCTTTATCCAGAGCAACTTACAATTATCTCATTTATACAGCTGAGTAGTTGAAGGTTAAGGGCCTTGCTCAAGGGCACAGCAGTGGCAGCTTGGTGGTGCTGGGATTTGAACTCTCAACCTTCCGATCAGGAGTCCAATAGCTTAACCACTGAGCTTTGCTTCAGAGTGTTTCATTTCTTACATATTAGATAGATTTGCATATATACAAGATATTGAATGAGTCAATCATTTTATTTACAGTCTGTTCATACTGAACATCCGGTAAACATATTTATCACTGTGTCTTTACTCTTCTACACCTCTATACTGTAAGGATTTATAATCCCACTATCCGGTGTCACTTTGACCATACAGGTATCATACAGGATAATTAGAAATATTTCTACACACAGTACACACACCACAGCACACATATCTCTCTATTGAATCTACACTAAGATTTATGTCAGCTGAGACATCGGGATTGATAGATGTAGGAGTGGAACAGGTCTTCCCAGTCCTGTGTGCCTGGCAGAGAGGTGTTACACCTGTCCCAGGGGCGGAGCGAAAACCGATGAGTGGACTTTAACTGGAGAGAGTATAAGCTGAATCGCACAGAGACGTACAGAGAAAGATCCTTGAACTGCTTATAGAGAGCAAATACGGACTTCCAGCATGTTTAAGAAGAAGGACAGCAGCCAGTAAGTGGAACCGTGTGTGTGTGTGTGTTTGTGTGTGCGTGTGTGTGTGACTGTGTGCGTGCTTTTTCTTCTTCTTCTTCTGCTTCTTCTTCGGCATATTGATTTAATTTCTGCTACAAAATAATACAGGATACAGTAATTAAATTAATAAATCAAAAGTGTTTCAGCACCTCTGGATGTAAATATTGCATTACATATAGATTTAAACCATATTTTTCATACCAAATCTGTAATATATTAGATGTATTTTAGGAAATATTGCATTTACTGGAAAAATATTTGAAAATACATTTTTTTAATTTGCATATTTGTAATATTGCTGAAAGGGACATTTCCAGTGTAGTCTGTTTTATCCAGTTTTTAGTCTTTTGTTTTCATCTAACTACATTTAACTGAGTAGACCTGAATTATCTGTGTACTTTTCCCCCCATATACATCCACCTATGTACTATAAGCAGATATGTTCATGGAGCTTTCAACCTTAACCCAACAGTAATAAATGATAATCGAACTGAAGAGTGCTTTGCGTCACCCACGTGTGTGTTGTAGGATGCAGCCGGCCTGCTGCGAGTCTCTCCATTTATCTTTATGGCATTGCCTAGCCTGTTCTGACGGCCGGCTTTGTAGCGCCAAGAGAGGCTATGACTCACAAGAATCAGGTACACGATCACATAAGTACCAACATCAGAGATAACACTTTATGAGCAGAAAGATAAAGCGCATTAAGGTGTGGCAAGGTGTGTGAGGTGTGGGAGGAATGATTACAATCCAGAGCAGCTAGCTAGTAAATGCGCTAATTAATTGCATAACATCCGAATAGCAGTGCAATGATCTGGAGGCATGACCTGTTTTCTTTCAGGGTGTGACAGCAGCACACATCCATGCCACTCACTGTGCTGCTCAATTAGGCAACCTGAACAATGCACCTGTACTTTCTTGTGTCAGCTGAAATTATTACCATTGTTTTTTTTTCAACCAGTTTCATGTGCATTGAAGCAGAATCCTAGAAGTCTTAAGACTGATGCCAAACTTCAGCAGATTCACACTATATTAGAATATATTAGAAATATTTGGCATGGGCTAATATTCTAATGAGCATGTTAGAATGACAGCCCTCCATATGAGAGTCGCTAGTCGCTACGTCACTCAGATTCAAGGATTAAACACATAGTTAGTGATTAATGCATGATTTTCTCTAGGACAGATTAAAAACTTAACGTGCCAGAGGTGACAACAGCAAGGAAAAACTCCCTGAGACAACAGATCTTACAAGGCTGTGAGAATAAGAACACACAGCCTTAATTACATCAGCATATGAATTCTTTTCAAGTCATTTTCTATCACATTTTAAAAATCTGACTTAACACCATTCAATACGAACTCATGAATGGCTAAACATCTTGACTCACCAACCCTTATAAACATTAAAAAAAATGTGTTTCATGTTAAGCAGTTTGTTCAGTGTAATGGTTTGGTCAATATGATTGTCAGTCTTGTCAGTATAATGATCACCTGTGTGCCAGAACAGAGAAGAGCCTTGGTGCATGTCTTTCTTGTAACCTGAGAGATGGTGGATTCAGTCGAGCAGTGTTAGTGGATCGGAGGGAGCGTGGTGCAGTGCAGGTGTGATAAGTGCTTTAAGATAGGCAGGTGCTGATCCATTTCTGGCTTGGTAGACGAGCATCAGTGTTTTAAATCTGATGCTGGCAGCTACAGGAAGCCAGTGGAGGGAGCGTAGCAATGGGGTGGTGTATGAGAACTTGAGCAGGTTGAAAACAAGTCATGCAGCTGCATTCTGGATCAGTTGCAGAACTCGAATGGCGCTCAGAGTCAGGTCTGCCAGGAAGGAGTTGCAGTAGTCCAATCTCAAAATGACAAGGGACTGAACAAACACCTGAGTGCCTGTGAGGATAGAAATGTCTCGATCCTCCTGATGTTGTAGAGGAGAAACCTGCATGAGTGTGTCAGTTTAGCAATGTGAGGAGAGAAAAACAGATGGAATATCCAAAGGTTGCATGCATCTTGACGGTCTTGACATGGAGATGCATCTCCAGAGATGTATAGCAGCTCAGTCTTGCTGGGATTCAGTTTCAGGTGATGAGCTGCCAACTCCACAAGATGTCTGCCAGACATGCTGAGATCCATGCAGAAACATGAGTGTCTGAGGGAGGAAAGGAGAGGATGAGTTGCATGTCATTAGCATAACAGTGGTATGAAAACCTATCTGAGAATATGACCTCACCAAGAGAGAATGTATAGAGGAAGAACGGAAGAGGACCAAGTAGTGAGCCTTGTGGGACACCAGTGGAGATCTGGATGTCTTTGTGGGACAGATGTGGATCCCCGCCATATCATCTGATATGACCACCCCTCCAAGCAAACCAAGACTCATGGGGATGGACAAGAGTTGTGGTTGACTGTGTCGAAGGCTGCTGAAGTTTGACGAGGGTGAGGATTTAAATTAGTTTAAAATTTGAAAATGTCATTATTCATCAGAGAAAGATAAATGAATATGTAAATTAAGGATGTCCCTAACCATACACATTCTGCCCCCTTTCCCCTCAGAAATACATACATACATACCTGTGATGCAACTCTTTCTTTGTATGTTAAAAACTCTTGGAATATATAATTGCTTGTGGATGGATAAGTGTTCTTAGCTTACTAAAGTGGACCCATTTCTTTAAGTAAACCCTTTGCTGTGATGTTTTATATGTGTAAGAACCTTTATGGGTTCTCCCAGAGAGCCAAGGTGATGAACCTTGTAGTGCTAAATGGAGCACGATTGAAGGATGGAACAGGTTTGCCATTTATATTGTATGACTTAATAACAGCTGTGATTTTGGCAATGATAAAAAAAAAGTTTTTTATTTTAAGCTATTTCTAAAACATTATCTGTTCACTCAATTCTCTAGAACGTCGCATTATATTAGTTAATTACGTTAAAGCACATTACTCGGTAACTACAGTGAAACTAACCAGAAAAAGGTGTGTACTTACGAGAAGTAATGTGTGTGTGTGTGTGGACTCACCAACAGTTCCTGGCATTTTAATCAGTTAATTACTGATGCTAATTATTCACTGATTCATAAAAACATCAGATCAGTTCAGACAATTAGTTCTGAGTACAAATATTTTTGTTAATAACAGTTCTTGTCATTTTACTGACACTTTTACAAAATGGTGAGCAGATTTATTTAATTAAAAATGTTGAAAAGAGAGTGAGAGACAGAGAGAGTGAGTGATAAAGAGAGCGAGAGTTTGTGTGTGCATGTGTGTGTGTCTGTGTCTGTGGTATGCAGTTTTTCGGGTCTGACACACAGACATATGACAAAGAAACCAAACTGGAAGCTCCTGCAGTACCGGCTTGAAGCAGGCAGACATATATAAATACACTCTCACTCATTCACTCCCGCCCTCTTTCAAACACACACACACTCACACACACACACACACATTGCTTCATGAAACATTTTATGCTGAAAATGCTGAAGAAAAAAATAAATATAATATATATATATATATATATATATATATATATATATATATATATATATATATATATATATATATTTAATAAATCAATAAATTATAAACATTAAATGTCAAAGAAGAACTATTTTATGGTTCCCTAAAGAACCATTTTTGGTCTGTTTTTGGCCTGTTCTTGACCGAATCATTTATTTTCCACCAAAAAGACCTGTTCAAATAGAGCATTTATGGTGAGATTTTCACGATTTGGTACTTTGTGGAATCAAACAAAAATGGCTAAAAATTCATTAATCAAAAGGTTGTTTTTTTAATGATCATTATCAGCATTAGTCATTATGTGAATTATTGATATATTATTAGATTCTGTTTCCACAACACCAGGCACTGACATGTCCAATTCCTCGTGTCACTGTATTGTTACCTTTATTACTGACGTGTAATTAATTGTTACACAACCTCTCTGACAAACACACACTTCACTAATCACTGCTCTACATTACAGCTTTTGGTACAGCATTAGGGAAAGGTCAGGGATAACAATCTCTCATAAATGACTAAATGTTTCCCCCCAAAAATGTAAATATTGTCTTGAATTAATAAAGGCATTTATATGGATATCCTATAGAATTGAGTGCTGTTGCCTCCAGGATTCTGATTGGTCCAAAGGTGTTGATTAATTTTCTATAACAGTAGCTCTGACAATAGTGCGGCTGATGTGTGTGATTGAATAATAGCATGAATGAGCAGGTGTGCCTACTAAAGTTGATGTTGAGTGTACATACATATGTTTAGTATTTTGGTATGTTCTACATATTTGTAAGATATTTTTATAATATATTAATTTTAAAAATTGATTATTTTGGGGTTGTTTTGGAGATTAATACCTCATCGGAAACTGTGTGTGTGCTGGAATGCGCCGAATGGACAGGTTTCATTCACAACAGCTGTCAGTCATTGAGTGGGGAGAAAGAGTGAGTCATTATTGCTGTTGGTGGATGTGTTGTCACATCTGGGTTTTGGATAAAAGTGTATCCTTTGTGTGTGTGTCTAAAAGGACATACTTGAGTAAGAGTGCAGTTAATGTGGAATGTGTGTAATTGTGTGTGTTTGTGTATGTGTGTGTGCGGGATGTGCGGTGTGTGCACAGAACTGTTTTGTTTGTGGGTGTCACAGGTAGCGCTGCTGACTCACGGCTCCAGAGTCCTGGTTTTGATCCTGAGCTTGGGTTACTCATTGTGTGGAGTTTCACATGTTTTTCTTGTGTCAGTGTGGGTTTCATCTGGGTTCTCCGGTTTCCTCCCACCTCCTAAAAACATGCAGATAGACGGATTGGCTATGATAAATGTCCCCTAGCTGCGAATGAATGTGTGAATGTGTGTGTGCATGGCACCCTGTGTTCCATGGATCGGGATGAAGCACTTACTGATGATGAATAAATGAATGAATAATTACTTTTATTATTAAAGAAATAATTGCTTTTATTTTGATGTATAAAATGTACTTTTATAAATGAACAGACAAACAGTACATTGTGAAAAATTATGGGGTTGTTAATTTATTCACAAAGTAAAACAGTGAAGTCTAAAAGTCTAAGTGGCACCAAAAGATGATGTCAGTTACAGCATCTGAGAGCAGACACATACGTCTTCATATGTTATAAACACATGATATGTGATTCCAGTGTGCATTAATTAATGTGGATAACGTCTCCATGTTAATTAAGGACTGATATAGGAACAGTAATTTCTCAAACATATATATTTAATTGTAAACTAAAAGAAAGTACTCTATAAGAGGTAAAGATGTTCCAAAATGTTGCTGTGTTCTGCAGTAATTTACACGTTTTGAAGCACTTTGTACAGAGTTATGTGTCTGTTGTATGATAGCTTTGGTGTAGTGGTATGTTTGTATGACTGATGTGTGTGTGTGTGTGTGTGTGTGTGTGTGTGTGTGTGTGTAGGGGCCAGACCACTGACCTGACTGTGCTGGTCAGTCGCCTGCAGGAGTATTCAGACCATGTGGAGAAAAATATAGTGCGTGCTGAGGAGCTGCTGGATGAGGTAACAAACAAACACACGCTTGCATGCACGCGTACACACGCGCAAACACACACACACTAGTTTTTTTTGTTGAGGTTTTTCTGTTGACATAATGATGACTGTAGCTAAAGCTGCTCCTAAACCTAACCCTGATCTATACCTGGTCTCTCTCTCTCTCTCTCTCTCTCAGGACACAAAGAATGGAAAGCATAGCCTTCCTCTGACTCGGCGGATCGAGACGGCGGACAATCTGTCTGAGGCAGAGACATTGCTGAAGCAGCTGTTCATGGATGTGGACAAAGTGAAGAAAATGCTGCATCCCCAAGCTGCCGAGATTGAACAGGAGTAAGTGAAAACACACACACACAAATACTCGTTTTTCTTGTTTAGGACCTTCTGTTGCCATAATTATGACTGCACCTAAACCTAACACTGACCTGAATCTCAGTTACCAGAAGGAAATAGCTTTAGATTTTCAAAAAGTTGTAAGTGATATGGTGTTACAGCGAGTAGCAATGCTGCATCACAGTGGTTCAGCCCTATGCTTGGGTTATTGTATGTAACTATTCTCCCCATGTCTGTATGGCTCTCCTCCTGATTCTCTGGTTTCCTTGCAAAACCATGGCAGTAGGTGGATTGGCTAAGATAAATTGCCCCTGGATGTGAATGAGTGGACTATTCTGACCAGTACTTATTTAAGATGTATGTATGAATGAATGTATAATCTCTCTCTCTCTCTCTCTCTCTCTCTCTCTCTGTAGTGTTAGTCATCTACATGACCTCTGGTCCAACAACTGCAGGAGGTATCGGGATCTGTACAAGCAAGGTCTGGAGCTTGATCTCTCTCCGCAGTTCAACTGGGCTCAGCTGCTTGCTGCCAAACAGGTGAGAAACACATGCTTCATTTTTCTCCTGATGGACAATCCAATTCCATGGAGGATGAGAATGTAGCGATCGGACTTCTGCGTGTGTGTGATCCAGAGGCAGATCCAGAGGGAGGAATACGGCCCAAACCTGTCTGATGTGGAAAAGCAGATAGCGACCCACAACATCCTGCATAAAGAGATTGAAGCATACCGTTCTCAGCTGGACTTAGAGGTGACCTTACAAACACACACACACAAACACACACACACATATACAAAAGGTTCACTCATACAGTTATAATTAGCCAGATCTTGAGAATAGGCTCTTCCTCCACCAAAATATTTTTATGCAAAAAATGTTTGTAGACAGTAAATTTCTTTTTTTTTTTTTTAATTTCTTTTTTAACAGGTTATCATTATGCCTGAGTAGAAGAAACGTTTTGTTAGTGACTGTAAAACTGTTAAATTAAATTTTAGAGATCTTAAACATGTGTCTTGCTGATATTGCTTTATCCAGAAAAATATCTGCGGACACAAAAGTATTCAGTACATCCACAACAAGTCATTTCTTTTTTAACAAGTTAACACTAAGTCTAAATAAGTTATAGGTTAACCTAAATAACAGACTAGCAACCTTAAAACTTATTTGTAATATGTTAAAATTACATATAATATTTGCTAAATTGAGCAGCATCACATTGTAACCCCAGTAATACAGAAAAACCTGACAAACCAGCTTAGCTAAAGATTTCAAGACATTAGGAAATGATAAGGTAGAAAAAATGTTAGCTTAAATATCTGAGTATCAACTATAAACCAAGCATAACTAGCTAACTTATAGCTAATATTAGCTAACTTGAGCTATACTGTGTAAAACTGCATAACTAGCAGCTTAGCTAAAGACTCCAAGCCACCAAGCAAAAACCATAGAAACCATAAAATTTTATAGATCCTAAAAATAAGCACCATCAGCATAATTTATCCACCAAAATATCTGCAGACGTAAGAAGAATCAGTGACACCTATGATGGGCCTCAATAGGGCCTGAACTGTGCTAGCAGGTGCTTGTCTAGATTTGCTAGCTAGAACTTAGAAAAATTACACTGTGACAACCCTGAGGCTGTCTGTCTTTTTGTGCTTGTGTTTTTATGTGTGTGTTTTAAGGTGCAGGTGTGCCAGAAGGGGCATGTTCTAATCTACCGTTCACTCGAAACAACACATTATCAACAACTTATATGACCCATTTCATGCTTGTTTGTGTTCTTTAAAAAAAAAAAAAAAAACAGTGCTATTTAGCAATAGCAAACTCCACTTGTAGCAAGCTCCACTACTGCTCTTGTTATGGTCTAAATGAGAGTGTAAAAAGAGAGGGAGGTCAAAAAGAGATCTTAATTTGCAGCGTACCCATTGGTACGCCTCAGTGAAAGTGGAGTCTTGCGACGACTCATTTAATCTAATGGTATTAGAGCAATTTAAAACTACTGTTCCTGGACAATTGTTACCTTCCTGTCTAAACACTGTCAGTAATCTCAGAGTGTTGTTTGGAATAAAGATAGAGTGTTGTGCGTCGTGTGGCAATTAAAAAATGAATCACCCCTGCGTGTAGGAGAGGAAGTGATTCTTAAAGACTGAGACGCCCTGTGCGCCGGCGCATCTCATCAATCAAATTTACTCATATAACATTAGCTACCTTCCTTAGTCCACGTTCAGAATTGCCATCAAACATGCAATAAAAAAAATTAAAGAGAGCCTAAGAGAGGGATTTGGTGATAGCATGCCAGCATGCTAGGTACCCTTTTAAACTGAAATGCTATGATCATTAGCATTTAGCATTTTAATGAACTATGTCTTTTCTGTTCCAACAGGAACTGAATCAGTACACACGCCTCATGGTGAGATAATTTAACGAATTATTTCAATTATATTTGAAATATTGGAAAAATATCAACATGTCAAATATCAATCCTATGCGAATTTATCTGCTCTCACTCGTCTATGCAGGAGGATTCACTGAGACATAAGAGCTATCTGTCCTCTCTGTACGACTACATCCTGCGCTGTAATAAAGAGGTCAGCTATCTGACCGAGCAGCAGGACCACATCCGCAAAACCGACTGGAGTGACCTGATCAGAGATGCAGCTGGATTGCGCTCCGAATCTGAGGTGAGGACATGGAGGATGAAGAGCTTGTACTAAAGGAACAGTTTGGACAGAAAAACACAACATTTGACTTCTTTAGTAAAAACTATGCTCAAAGCCACGAGGTTAGCAATGTGTAATACTCAACTCAGACTGTGTCAGGTTGTTCAGGAATCAGTTTATATTTACAGCTCCAGATTGTATAGTGCTAAACTGGAGGTTGTTAGCACTTTTTCAGTATTATGAATGAAGTTAGCTAATAAAGTTGTCTTCTTTGACAGAGGTTGAAGAACAATGGCATTTTGACCCATAAGAGTGAAGTGCTCAAGCTGCAGGATGAAGCAGAAGATCTGGTGAACACAAACCATCCTGGATCCCAGGCTATTAAGGTGCGTTTAGGAACAGTTTGCAGATTGGAACAGGTTTTCTTCTAGGAGTGCCCTGCTTCAAAGCATGCCTACAACATGATGCTACCACTACCGTGCTTCACATTGGGGTTGTTTTTGCTCTTCAGCAGGAACCAGGAAACTGGCCAGGGTTGAGGGCAAGTTGGATGTACTTAATGAACAGTTTGTAGAGAAAAACCCAAACTTCGCCCAGCATGATGCTACCATTACCATGCTTCACAGCAAGGATGGTGTTTTCAGTGTTGGGTTGCACTTTGTGCCAAGGCCAAAAAGTCAAATTTTAGCCTCATGAGACCTGATAACCTTTTTCCCATATATTTACTGAGTCTCCAATATGCACTTTGGCAAACTCCAAACATGATTTCTCATGGTCACTCTTTCATAAATTTCATAAATTTGTGGAGTGTCTGGGCTGTGGTTGTCCTGTGAACAGCTTCTCCTATCTGAGCTGTGGATCTCTCCAGACCCTTCAGAGTTACCCTTGACTTCTTGACCCTGTCTAGTCATGGTTGTGCCATATTCTTTCCATTTTTAAATAATGGATTTAATGTCACTCTTTGGCATGTTCAACGTTTGTTTTTTTAAAATAATCAAACCCTGATTGGCACTTTTCCAGAACTGGCACGTTGTCTTAGAGTTGTTTTGATAGTGCCTCAGTCTTTATGATGCCATTTGTTTAGGTACTCTAATAATATCTGTAACCTTCAAGGAACAGATGTATGACTTAAGATCACATGACAATTTAATTGCACACAAGTCGACTCCATTCAGCTAATTATGTGAATTCTGATGGCAACTGGTTACACCAGAATTAATTTTGAAGTTTCACAGCAGTTATGCAATATTTATGAAATCACAACCCTTATATTTTTTATTTGTAAAGTAATTTTGCAAACTATGTTTAATCCCCTCCCCCATCTCATCCCCATTTCAATATTATGTACAATCATGAAATGCAACTGTGTATTTAAGTCTATTTCAGTTCCAGGATGTATATATTAAATGTCACTTTGGATTCCCAAATGGTCAGAAACAAAACTGCATGCAGATTTTTATAAAAGTAGCATGTTTGTGTGTTCCCTGATTAAATAATTCTTACCACCCTTCTGTTCTTAGTTTTGGTCATTCATTCGCCCCTTATTCAATCTATAACCCAAGTCAATAACTTAGAATGTAATATAAAGTCCAAGGTGTGTGTGTGGGTGTAAGATAAAGGAATTAGGTAAACCGGAAAAGCTGTGTGACTTTTAAAATCGTTGAAATGTATTAATAAGACTTTAAATAGGCAAATAGACAAAAACAGAGGTACTGTATGTATCGGGGGGAATTAATTAATTAATTAATTAATAGGCAATTAATTAAATCTCCCATACTTTATTCTTTCACTCATCCCCAAATAAATAAGTTAGTCTATAGGTGAGTAGTGAGCCAGAATAATCTCCTATTCGCTCCTTCATTCTTTAGTGAGTGAGTGTTTTTGTGTTGCAGAAACATAATGCTGAAGTACAGAAGGAGTGGCAGCGATTCCTCAACCTCTGCAACTGCCAGCAGACTCATCTGAACAATGTGGAGATTTACAAAAAGGTAGAATTAAGGACGAAGTAGTCAGTCATCCATTACTTTCTCTTAGATTCCTTCTCTTCTACAGTATTAGTGTAGTGCCTTATGCATGAATGCCTGCTTATTATTAATCCTGCAGTTCCAGCTGGATGCTGAGACGGTCTCCGAGTCTCTGAAGAGAATCAACAGTACCATGGAGCCATCACTGCTGTCCAACATGAGCAACTCACAGATCCTGATGCAGCTTGAGGTACATGAGGACTGAGAGGAAAACACATCAGCACTGAAATGTTTTCTTTTTTTCTCAATTTAGATTGGGGTTATATGTTAAAAGAGCTAATTATGTAGAATTTAGCATATACAAGTCCAATCTTATATGTCAGATACAATTTATAATTGAAAAATACATTTATTCAAAGTTTATGAGAATATTTTGTGTGTGTGTGTAGGGAGAGGAGAGAGCAGTTCAGAGGAATGAGCGCAGACTGGCCGAGCTGAAAGAGCTTTGCACCAAAGTCCCCCCTCTGCCATTGCGCAGGGCCCAGTATGGCAACTTTCCTGTGGTGGCCTTGTGTGACTGGAACACTGACAAGGTACCACGTGCATGCACACACACACACACACACACACACGCTACTGCTCACCCTTGCTTCAGTGGATAATCTCATCTGAATCCTTTAGATTTGTGCCCAAGTGCTGCTGGTGTCATAAACACTGTTTTGTGATCATCCCAGGACACTTATTCACAATCTGTTCATGCCGAACATCCTGTAAACACACTCAGTATTGTTTGTCCTTACTCTTCTACACCTGTATACTATAATTTCCTGGCCGTACACTATATGGCCAAAAGTAGGTGGGCACCTGCCCTTCACACCCATGTGTGATTCTTCCCCAAACTGTTTCCACAAAGTTGGAAGCACACAATTGTATAGAATGTCTCTGTATGCTGTAGCATTACAATTTCTCTTCACTGGAACTAAGAGGCCCAAACCTGTTCCAGCTCCATGAAGCGAGCTCCATGAAGACATGGTGTGTGAAGGTTGGAGTGGAAGAACTCGAGAGCTTATTATAAAAGCAACAGCAAAGAGAGAATAAATCTGAAACGGGATATTCAACAAGCAAATATAGGTGTGATGGTCAGGTGTCCACATACTTTTGGCAGTATAGTGTTTATTAGGGATCAAAATCTACATCCAGATTTATGTAAAGCTGCTTTGGAAAATGTCTATTGTTAAAAAGTGCTTTACAAATAAAATATCTAAATCTTTATTGCAATAAAATAACAATGTCGCTCTGCAGCAAGCTATAATGTGTATTTCCTGCTTTGTTCTGAATTTAGAAGCCTACAGAGAATAAACAATTCTGATCAGCTGGCCTTCCAAATTGTGATCTGAGTATGTATGGTTACTGTGCACAGGGATCAGTGAATCGAGGGGATAAATACACTCTGGTGTTCAGCCCGAAGGAAGAATCATGGGAGGTGAAGAACAGCCTTGGAGAGAAAAAAGTTATTCCTGGAGTATGCTTCGTCATTCCTCCTCCTGACGCAGAGGCAATTGAACGAGTTGAGAGGTAAAAGATGCTATAAAAGTTGCTATACAACTTTTTTTGTGCTTGTACATCATGTTCACATGTCAGTCATTAAATCAGAACCTTTCTTATGGTTGATGAAACTTAATGTGTAAATCCAATTCACAATGGTGTATTGTTTTGCTTGTGTGTGTTGGTGTACAGCCTGGAACAGGATTTTGCTGGGCTGAAGAGGAGGAGAGAATCTCTGCTGGCCTCTGTAAAGACCCCGAGTATGGAGGTAGTTAAGGTCGTTCGAAGAGGTATGTCCTACATTTCAACATTTCACCTGTAAAATTATTAGAATAAGTAAACCAAAACCCAAACCAGGGCTAACTTCTGTTCCCACACTGCAGTGAGTGTGTCAAGTGCTCCTGAGGACTCTCGCCCTAGTGCTCTGTCTAACCGTCTGGACCGGCTCATCACTGATCTCCTTCAGCTGGAGAAGGAGGTGCTCGGCAGATTACGAGCTCCATTGTCTCGAGCTGATCACACTGGAGACCTTGTAGCCCGAATCCGAGACCATGAGGTAAGACAGACACGCGGTGGTGGGGAAAGAGAAAATTCTGAAGTTCTTGTGGTTACACCATGAATGTATTTTTGCTAGAGTCTGAAACTCCTGTCTTAATATTTTGGAACTCTCATTGTTACACCCTAAAATGTTCCTGTTGGTAGATCTCAAAATTCCTGAAATACATACCTGAAGGTACTCTATATGGCCAAAAGTATGTGGACACCTGACCATCACACCCATATGTGTTTCTTCCTGAAACTGTTGCCAGAAAGTTGGAAGCACTCTTCTTACATGAGAAGAGCCTTAATCAGAGCCTGCCCTCAGTAATGCTCTTGTAGCTGAATGGCCACAAATTCCCATAGAGACATTCCAAAATTTAGTGGAAAGTCTTCCCAAAAGAGTGAAGGCTCTTATAGCAGCAAAGGGCTTCCAAGTCCATATTAATGCCCATGGTTTTAGAATTCTGATTTTATGTCCTGAAATTCCCATTTTTACATCCAGAAATGTGTAGTTCAAGTTCAAGTTCAAGTTCAAATGGCTTTATTGTCATTTCCACCATATACAGCTGGCACAGTACACACTGAGACGAAACAATATTTCTCCAGGACCATGGTGCTACATAAAAAACACAGAATTAAATAAGACTACAAAGACATACACAGGACTTCATAAAGTGCCTGTTTGCAACGTACAACAGCGCAAGACAGTACAACAATTACGAAACAGGACAATAGGCACAGTATTAAAATCTGTGCCTAAAATCTTACTGTTACCTGCTGGAATTATTGTTGTTCCTAAAATCCTAAAATTCCTGTTGTTATATCCTGAAACTCCCAATGGTAAACTCTGTACACCCATGTTACAGCCTTAAACTCCAACTGGCACATTTTGAAACTCCTATTCTAAATCCTATATCTCCTGTTGTTACATCCTGAGACTCCTGTTGTTATATCCAGAAACTCCTGATGTTACATCCTAAAACTCTCCGTGGTAAAATCCTGAAACCCTGCTACATTCCCATTGTCACATTCTGTAACTCCTTTTACATGCTGATACTATTGCTGTTACAGCTTGAAACTCTTATTATTACTTCCAAATTATTACTTCTGATATTACATCTTAAAATTTTGCATGCATCATTGCATGCAGAATTTTTTGTTGTTACAACCTGAAACTTTGATTGTTACATCCAGAAATTCTTATTCCTGTTTTTACATCCTAAAATTCCTGTTATTACATCCCGAAACTACCTGTTGTCACATTCTGAAACTCTTGTTTCATGTATTGTGGCATCTTGAAACTCTTATTGTTACATTCTGAGACTTGTTGAAAATGTTTTTACAGTTGTGACTTCTGTTGTTACATTCTGAAGACTCCTGTTACATCTTAACAATATTCACAGGCCTGATGTGTTGCTTTGCCATCTGTTCTAGAGGGCTGTCATGACTCTGAGAAAGCTGGAGGCAGAAAAGGCATCAATTCAAAGGGAAATTGAACCTCTTATATTCAGTAAATCTCTGGGGCCCACCACAGTGTCCTACCCTCCTAAACTCAGCACTGCAACAAACAAGATTGAAGACCTCAATGCCCTCACTGAGCTCTATGGCAAAAAGTATTTTCACTTTAGTTTGTAAACAAAGAGTTTTGTGTTTAATTATAAGAATAAAAAACCTAGCAACGATTTTCTTTAATAATTGGTGTTGAGATAATGTCCAAACTTCAACACAACCTGAAAAAAAGAAATGGCTTTTGAAAGAACTACACAAAACTTCACAATATGAGTTTTGTAAAATGTTTTTGCCTTTTTCAAGGGCCAATGCTGTTATGTCTTTGGAGAACCAAATTAAGAATATAGGCATGGCTCTGATAGAGCTTGAGGAACAACTGGCCAGGGACACGGTCATCCTCGACAAGCATGGTGCCATTCAGGACCACACTCATATGCTAGAGGTAAGGGAGAGGAAGTCATTTCTCTTAATATTATTCATACTTGTTTATTTGCTTAAGATTAACTAAACTAAGAAATTTAATTTAGCAGCAGTTCTTCTTTATAGTTTTTGGATGACAGAAATATAATCATGAAATAAATACTTAAAAAACAGCTATTCTAACAGGATTAACATGAGCAACAACATAATGACTCACATCTCTGACTAGAAGTGCTGCCTAGCCTGCAGAAGAAACCCAATTCTGTTTCTATAAGTTTTCATACAAAGCAATATTTCTTTATCCTTTAGAACATTGACAATGATGTTGAAGCCAAGAAGGAAGACATCCAGAAACTGAATAAGGACCTTGAGCTTACTGAGCAGCTGTGTGGTCATCTGCAGAAGAGTTTCCACGAATACTGCCCTGACATTCACCGACAGGAAACAGAGGTTAGAAACCTCAGGAACCGTTATGCTAACATCAGCAACCAGCTACAGCAGAGGTAAGCATCTAGTACACCTTATTTTATGATCTACATCTAACTTCTGGAAAACATCTAACTTCTGGAAAGTTTTTGTAATCTTTTGCTCTAAGACCATTCCCACTAAAGCTTAAACCTCACTTGTGTGGTGAACTTCTCATAATTTGTCAACAAATAATAAATAATTACCAAACCACCAGTTGGACCTTTAGTAGACGTCTTGTCATCATTCCTATACACCTGTACATTCCTCCTCTTGTTGTGCAGTACGTTTCCCAGTGTGAGGAATGCTGTCCTCATGTTTTGTTGTGATTTTCCTCCATGTGTTTTTGGTTTACATTGACATGTGCCTTTATTCTGAGTCTCATCGATTGTAGTCGTGCATTTCCTAGGCCGCCTGCTATGGATTATGACAATGATTCATGGATTGTCCATAATAACTAATTTTGTTGCATCCTGCCTGTTGCATAATTTTTTATTATAATTATAATTATTATTATTATTTTTATTTTTATTATTATTATTATTATTATTATTATTTTGGCTTATTAATGCTAGGGAGGCTGGGAGGCCTAACATAAAAAAAACTGAAAATTAGCATGAAAATATTTGTTCTAATAATTATAACATTTAGTTTTTGTCCTAAAGTGTAAGCAGTTCACCCATTGACATGCAATTGCAGATTGGCACTGATGCAGGAGGTGACTAATAAGTACCAAAGTTTTAAGAGCACTGTCCGTTCCCTCAACACCTTCCTGAATGACTTGCCCAGCAACAAGATACTTTCTGAGGACACCACGACTCAAATAACTGCCAAGCAGAACTCGCAGAAGGTGAGTTTTGTGAAAATATTAAGCATTGCTAGGTGGAATTAACTGTCAAATGTGAATTGAATATTTGAATTATAAGAGTTGTCTTGGTTAAATTTGAAGAAATAAATTGTGCTGAAATGCAATAAAATAAAACATTGGTAGAAATGTTAAGATCATTGCTGAGGGGACTAGGAAAGGTCTATGTGATAAACATTTTGAAGAAGTTTTAATTGAATCTAATTGCAGTGTGTCGTTGAGGAACTGAAGAGAAAATCTGATGATATTGACCGAATTTTGTCCCTCTCTCATGAGCTCCAGACCATCCTTAAAGTATGTATTTTTATTTCCTAAATGCAATTTTGTCTATTTGTAATCTCTGAGATATACATGAGAAGCATGCTAGTCTTGACTGGGGCTTTGAAAATCTCATTAAAATTTTACTCTGTGTGTGTTATAAGGAATATGAGGCCATTACCTATAGGTACCGCAACACTATAGTCAATGATGAGACTGATATGAAAAAATGGCACTCTCTCACTTTTGCTGAAGCTATCCAGAATAAGGTATGTTACTTAATACAAAATGGAGTTTTCCTAATCGATTTTGCTTTATATCATGATGAACATTCTCATCAAGAATAGATTTTTGTTACTTTCTAGGAAAGAAGTGTTGTGAAACGATACCATGAATTGTTGGCAGAGAACATCCAACTTCTTGACCAAATGCAACTGGCCAAGAACATCATCAATAAGGTGAGTTATAACAGGTGGTGATATGATACAGTCAGTTAAGAGTGGACAAATAAATTCATTAGCAAGCCAACCGAGCAATTAAAAATGTGCTGCCCATATCGACGTTTTGGTTGCCAGGAAACCTAACTTAATGTGATAATGTATGGCAAGTTTTTATTTAATTGCATTAATATAGACAAAAAAATATATGGGAAACAAACGAATACTGTATATGTTCATCCGCTTCTAGCAAAGTTTCTAATGTGTCATCACGTTTGTGACCTTGATAAGAAATCAGCAAAGTTATAAGATGTGGTCTTCTGTCCTTGCAATGCATGTAAAAGATATTATTCCAGTCTGGAGAGCACCTTTAGTTTCTCCCAATATGCTTAACCACAAAGTGACTGTTACAACAACTTTGTGCTGCACTTTATTTTGCTCGGTTTCATAAGTGTTTCCAAATATCTGAGTCTGAAAAGTTCATCTGTCACCCATGCATGCTAATTAACCTACCAAGTAAAAAAAAAAAAAACATTTCTACCATCAACCAACTTACACCTCGGTTGAAGTGAGTAGTGTAGCAGGTGGTGGGATTTAGAGCCACAGTGAAGAATATTAAGTTTTAACATAGGAAATTAAAAATTAAAACATGTTTGAAAGGTAATAATGTGTAGGGCTTTTTTCTGGTTGTTAAACCTACTTGTCTGCTTGCAACTGCAAATAAAAGACAAATAGCCCAGATACAAAATTTGCTTCTCCTGCACACCCAGATTTATCCACCACTGCCTAAAAGAGCTTGTAAGATACAGGCCAGCCTGTTTCAGATTCTCCTCTTCCTTATTTGAAAATACTCATACTGCTGAAATAGCTTAAATGCTATTTAGCACTTAGAATATCAAGGATATGTTAAGGTGTTGGTAAGTAAATTGTTAATTGTGTAGTAATTAAATATGTACAGATGAGTTTTTTTTTTTTAATGCTTGCTAATGCATTATACACACCAACAATGAGCTTTTTTTCTTGTGTTGACCCATTTTACAGAATGAAGTAATTGTGAGTCGGGTAGCAGTGTACCAGCACAGAGAACTGGAAGAGGTGGAAAACCTAAAGAAGGAGCTGGCAGATGAGATCTCCCGACGTATCCATGCTGAAAATGAAATGGATTCGTTCAGAACTAGGCTGTTGTCACTCAAAAGTCGGCGTGGAGTGGAGCGGGTAGAAGAGAAAGAGACTGTGCATTACTACCGTAATCCCAAACTGGAGGCTGACCTAGAAATAATGAAGAAAAAGATTGATGAAGAGGTCTCGAAACACTCTGTCACTCATGCTGAGATTGAAATAGTCAATAAGAAAATCATCGCTGTGGAGCATGAAATATCCAACATCAAGCCAAAGCTGGTGACCAAGGTGATGACTGAGTATGCAAGGGATCCTCTGCTGGAAAAGGAGGCAGCATTTATCCGAGAAGAGATGCGAAAGATAAGAGAGGAAATCAGAATACGGGAAACTGAAATAGCGCAGTGGACCACGGAAATCACTATCTTGGAGAAAAAGACACCGATAATCAAACAAAGAGTGATAAAGAAGGATGTGGTAAAAGTGGAAAAAGATCCTGAAATGCTCAAAGCTGTTATTAAATTCAAGGAGGAAATCTCTGATATAGGCCTCAGATCCAAAAGTTTAAGTGAGGAAATCTTTCACTTAAGAAGCCAGATCAACAAACTGGAAATAATGATTCCCACTATCCAACCTCAGATAGTCACAAAGGAGGTAAAGAAGGTAGAACAAAACCCAGAGCTCATAAAAGAGTCCAAGATTCTTCGTACAAGCCTGGAGGAAATAAGACAAGAAATATGTATCTTGAAGAAAGAGATTAGTACTCTACATGTTCGTTATAGCCAAGTAGAGACAGTGAAACAAAGGATTGAGGTCAGGGAGATCATCAATGAAGTCTATAGAGTTGACCCTGAAACTGAGGCAGAAATAAGGAGGTTGAGAAAAGAGATTCAGGAATGGGTGACAAAGCGTACTGAAATAGAGAATAAGAGAACCGTGGTGATGGTGGACCTTAAGACTTTGCGTTCTCAGAAACCCAGGGTGGAAGTAAAAGAAACTGTACAGGAAATTATAAAAGAAGAGAGAAGTCCAGAAATTATTCATGAAATAACAAGGCTGAATGAACTCCTGACCCGCCTGCGGGCCACTTACCAAGCTACGCTGGATAAGCTGACCATTCTACACAAACAGAGAGATGAGTTGAAGGTAGAGAAGTCCAAAATTCAGATACAAGTTGTTACAAATGAAGTCATCAGATATGAAAAGGATCCTCTTCTGGAGAAAGAGGCTGAACGATTGAGAAAAGAGGTACATGAAGAACATCAGATCTACCGCATTGCAGATGAAAACCTCTTTGATCTTCGCCAGAAGTACGTCATGCTGGAGAAACAGAAAGTAGAAGAGAAAATTATATACCAAGAAGTTGTACTTCTCAAGAAGGATCCGAACCAGATTATTGAGCATGAACGGTTAAAAAAGAGGCTTGATGAGGAAAGCAAGTCTCGTAGGGAATTAGAGGCTGAAGTGAGGAAATGGAGAGCCATTGTTTTGGAGAAGGAAAAGAGCGTGACTCAGACAGACATCCGGCAAAAGAAAATTCTTGTCGAGACAGAACTTAGGCAAATCAGGTCTCGAATTCTTGAATTTGAGAATGCACCACCCCCTGAGGAGAAGGTCATCATTGAGGAGGTGATAAAAGTAGAAAGAGATGCCAAAATGGACAAGATAATTAATGATCTTCGTATTGAGATTGAAGAGGAGAACACCAAGGTTGTTGCCATGGAAAGGAACATTCAAAACCTGAAGCTCAGAATAGATGTCCTTACCAAGGAGAAATCTGTGGAGAGGACAGTCTATAAAGAGGTAATCAGGTTTGAGAAAGACCAAACTGTAGAGGCTGAGAGAGATCGTCTGAGAGCCCAATTAACACAACTCAGGAGCGCAAGACGGAATCAAGAGGAGGAAATCCAACGCATCAACATTAAGGTGACCCGTATTCAAACCTCAGTGACAAATTTCTCCAAAGAGGAGACCACACTTACCACAAATAGGGATGCACTGCTGAAAGAGAGGGATGGGCTTCTTCGGGAGTTGAAGAGATTGGAAACTGGAAGGCAGGACATCACTATAGCATTCCAGCATGAGACCAAAGTACTAAGTGAGAGGACTCAAATATACAAACAAAAGTTCTTAAGGCTAGAATCTGAGATACAGAGTCTAGAAAAGGACATCCTTGCTGAGAAAGAAAGAATACAACAAAGGGAGACCACGATCATTGAACTGCAGGAGACCTTGAAAAAGGAAGATCATTCTGAGACGCACACGAGCGAAACAACAAAATCTACCAAAATCACCATTCTGGATCCAGAAACAGGGAAAGAGATGTCAGCCTACGATGCATATATACAAGGTCTTATTGACCGGAATCAGTATATCCAGCTGCAGACACTTGAATGCAGTTGGGAGGAAGTCACAAGTAGTGGGCCTACTGGCGAGACCATTATTCTACAGGATCGCAAGAGTGGGAAGACATACTCCATCAAAGAGGCACTGACAGAAGGAAGATTGACCCAATATGATCTTCGACAGTATAAGGAGGGTAAAATTCCCATCTCAGAGTTTGCTCTGAAAGTTGCAGGAGAAAAGGGTATAAGTTCAGTCACCTTGCCAGTAAAACCCACATCAACCTCAACCTCTGTGATAAACAGCTACAGCTCTTTAACTCGTAAAAGTTCTTTATCCTCAAGCAGTAGCAACTTAAACATCATCACCAATGTAGATGAGACCTTCCCAATCTCTGGTATTTTCGACACCACAACGAAAAGTCGCATGTCTGTGAGAAGTGCCATGACCCGTAAATTGATTGACCCAGACACCACTCAGAAGCTTCTGGAAGCACAGGCAGCCACAGGAGGGATTGTGGACATCAACAAAAAGGAACGCTACTCAGTCCACAAGGCAGCAGAACGTGGCCTCATTGAACCAGGTCAAATTCAGAAGCTCATCACTGCCCAAAAGGCATTTACAGGTGTCGAGGATCCCGTAACCAAAGAGCGCCTATCAGCAAGGGAGGCAGCTCAAAAAGGCTGGATCCCAAATGAGAATGCCAGGTGGTACATGGAAGCACAACTTCTCACAGGTGGCCTGGTAAATCCCAACAAAGCTGGTCGAATTAGCTTACAGAATGCCATTAATGCAAATCTGATTGACCAAAAAACAGCTAGAGAGATTGAAGATGATGACAAAATGCTGAAGCATTTGATCAACCCTATTACGAAGTCAAAAATGACATACAAGGAAGCCATGGCACTGTGCAAGAAGGATCCCTCTACTGGGCTCCTCCTGCTCCCAGCAGCATCTACTGACTCAACAGATTCCAGCTCATTCTCCAGCTACAAGGTCTCTTCTACTTTAATTTATTAGGGAAATGTAATGCTTACCTTCAGGAAAAAAATGTTATGCACTTTGTGGTGTAGGCTATTAGACTATATGCTCAGAAAATAAAGGATCTTTGGGTTACTTAAGTCCCTTATGATTTTTTAGTGAGTGTAATGATGATATGATACACATCTGAAAAAAATATACATATATATGTGTGTGTGTGTATGTCAAAGAATGGTGTTTTCCTACATTTATCTAATATTTGGTGTTGTTCTTCTCCAATATTTCTTGTGCATGTATCTTGTTTGACTTCATAATGTGGCAGCTTCCAATAAACATTAAGTATTTAGGCTGGGTCTCATATCACTGGGTGAGTTTTTTTTCTTCTCAAGAGACAGCAAACCTGGTGATGGAATCACTATTTACAGATTTACATTTACGGCATTTGGCAGACACCCTTATTCAGAGCAACTTACAATTATCTCATTTATTCAATTGAACAGTTGAGGGTTAAGGGCCCAACAGTGGCAGCTTGGCTGTGCTAGGATTTGAACTCTCAATCTTCTAATCAGGCATCCAACATCTTAACCACTGAGCTACCATTTCCCACTTCCCAGATATAGCTGCTATAATACAAGTAATAACAGGAAATTCCACATTAAACATAACCTTAAACGGATTAAAAAAATATGTTATACTATAACTTCACAAATCTGATAGGTCTGAAAGTTTAATACTTTTATAGAGCAAATGTAGTTAAGTTTTTAGTATGTAAATGGTTCAGGGAAAAACACTAAAGGGAAAAAGATTTTAATATACTTTATTATGGTGTACATCTTTTACAGCGTTATTATCTAACAAAAAATGAGAATATTGCATATGGAAAAATATAAACTAACATTTTGTGTAGTTGTCTTAATAATACAACCTGAAATTCTTAGCTAACATCGAGTGAATGATGTCAGACCTGAAAGTAGATATCTGATTAACATGGGTTTTTTTGTACAAGAGATAGCACCACAGTCTCATACACTCTACTGATATATGGTTCATGACCTTTCAGATAGTGCAGTCATTAATGTGATATTTATACATAGATCTGACAACTTTATTGATCTATGGGCTCTAAACCTGTGTGTGTGTGTGTGTGTGTTCTTTGATGTACAATCAGTACTATTGTACTCAAGATTCTCAAGAAGATAAGAAAGATTAAATTTAAATAGTAAACCATTTGGCTTAAATTTTAATGTCGTTATATTATATAGTATCTTACTACTATTACTAATAATAGGCTATGTACTATATTACATATTGCTATTATTATATAACAGCACAGATTAAAAGTATTTTAATATCAGGAGAGCTCTATAATGTAAATTCAAGGTAATTTTTCTGTTAAAGCCCATAAAAAAGTGCTTATAATTATTTGTAATTGCTGTATGAATATAATGCATTACTAATGGCATAAAAAAATTGCATAAAATCTAATACACATTATTGGTAATAGGAGGACATGTTTTTTTTCTTATTGGTTTCTGCTACAGTACCATTAGTAAGAGTGGCTTTTTTGTGGATTACCATTCTTATTGCTTTTCTAGGTTTTCTAACATATTAAATCTTGAAAACTGTCCAGAAAAAATAAAGATAAACATAACTCTAGAATTATCAGCTGGAAATCTAAACCCATAGAATCTGTCATCTGTTAAAATGCACCATCTTTAGATCAGGAGTTATCAGCTGGGGACTAGTGATCAGGAATTATCAGTTCAAGTTTTAGGACCACCAACGTCAGGACACCAAATTATCAGCTGGCAGTCTAAAACCACCAACTGTAGGTCAGTGAAGTTCTACATTCACCAACTTCAGATCAGCGATTATCAGCCATAGCTCTAGAACCATGACTTCAATTCAGTACACAGCTGGAGTTTCAGGTCTGGAATTATTCCTGAACCACTGATCTGAGATCATTAATTATCAACTGGGGTTTTAGAAACACTGTCCACAGCTCTGGTGTTACGAGGTGGAGTCCTAAAATCAAAATATTACAAAAAATATTAGCTGTTCTTCTTTAACTACCAACTTCATGTCTGATATTTTCGTGTTGAGGACTAAAACCACCGACATTAGGTCATCAATAATCAACTGGAGTTCTAAACCTGTTAGCTTAAATTCTAGAACCACTGACTTCAGGTCATGTATAATCAACTGGAGTTCTAAAACTGTTAGCTTAAATTCTAGAACCACTGACTTCAGGTCATAAATAATCAACTGGAGTTCTAAAACTGTTAGCTAAAGTTCTAGAACAACTGACTCGAGGTCAACAGTTAACAACTGGAGTTCTAGTTTGTCGCATAGTTCTAAGAAGTTCTACAACCACCAACATAATATCACTGATTATCAGCTGCAGTTCTAGAATTGCTGGTGAATTTATTGCAAAAGATGTAGCCACACCTGATACAGAGTTTAGTTTCAACATGCCTTTAGCACCTGATGCAACTGGACTAGATGTTCTGAATAAACTGATTAGTCGAATCAGGTACATATTCTGGCTTGCTCTGAACTGAGGAACAAGGCTGGTAACTACTGAGAAAGAACAAGCTTGTCAGTACCACCTGACACAATGCCATTTTCAGCTCCCCATGCAAGCCTTGAATGATGTTTTGATGCTATTCTCATGTTCTCCTATATTAGGGCTCTCTATACAATATTCACTCTTAGCTGAGAGATGTAAATGTAGATAAAACCCCAAATGAGCACTGTTATAGAGTGGGCTAGTGGGTTAGTTCAAGCCAGCTAGTATGTGTTTTTGTCAGGATCATAACGTACTTCTATAAATCCCTAACTCACACACACACACACACACACACACATATCCACCAGCACATGCCCAGCAGCTAGACCAACCTGGCATTAAAAACAAAAGAAAAGAGGGAAAGTAGAAAAAGGTACCTTTGGTTGTTCTAAACAGAATTGTTATGGGACTGAACCCATGTTTCTGTTAAGTCAAAGCAGCTCTTAGCATCTTCAGCTGAGCTTAGATGGCAGGGTATCTAATATCAGGCAGATATTCGTTTTAAAAAACTTACTTGTATTAGAGTTTACAAACCCACCAGCATGTGTATCCATGATGCTCTGCAAGAGCTTGAACAAACAGTTGCACATCTCAACCATCAGGTAAAAAGACCATGTCTAAACCACACAAGATCGACTTGAGGTTAACTGCATTTTCCACCATCAGTTAGAATGGCCTCTTTAGCTGATCCATGTTTTTAGGTGGAGGTCATCCACATATGATCCTGGCATATCCCTTGTGCACTTGAGCTTGAATTGGCCCATACTCCACCTGCTCCCCATCCACAGTAATGACTCCAGGCTTCGTGATTGGCTCAAGCCTCAGTGCTCGGACACGCCGGTAAATCAGATGTGGGCACTCGCATGTGAGGTGCGTCCCCTTCTCCATGGCCAGGAAGAGTCGAAGCAAGGCTGGTCGTGATATTCCTGCTGTTACGTAGAGCAGGTGAAGGTGACCATCGTCAGGCTGTGCATCCGGTGACACCATCAGCTCCTCTGCCAGGTGAGAGTGGCAGGTCACCAAAACCAGAACAAAGTCTTGCTCTTTTTCTGTGGTCCAATCTGTTGGCACCGGATCTCCAATAGGGCTCAAGAGGTTGTCAGGTAGTCTGCCATCCTTTGACTCATTTTCAGAGAGTAAGAAATCATCACTATTAGAGTTATGGCGTGTATTTTCACTTGTGCATTCATGCTGATTGCTGTTCTGCCGCTGCACGTGTGATATACACTGAACAGAGGGACAAAAAAGGGAACGAGGATGTGAAGCAGGAGAAGAGGAAATTGATGTTGATTTGGAGTCCTCTCTTGCGGGCAGGAATGCCAGCCTGCCTTGGTAGGTGCGTAAAGATGCCAGGCGCAGAAGAGTGCCCACGAGGAAGCGCATGGCACCGACATGGCGAAACCTTTCACTCTCAATGTCCACGTCAGCCACGAAGCCCCAGGCAAGTGACAGGAAAGAAAAAAGACGGGGCCCAGAGGAGAGATGCACAGAGACGATGTCCAGAGGACACACCAAACCTTTACAGAGCAGGAAACAACAGCTTAGCAGCAAGTCTTCACCCAGTGCAGGGCCAGCTCTGGGACACACATACACAATATTTACTGATAGGATGTACACAAACACATATAGACAAGCATTTAGATTTAAACAGAATAGAGTAGAATAGAATAGGATGCCTTTATTTAGTGTGCATCTCCTGAGATGGTTTTGTTTGAAACATATAAAAGTACACACACATAAAAGTAGATTTCCAATGGGGATTTATTCTGTATTACAAATAGGATTTTATGTCAAATATTGCTATGTTCCATGCGTAAAGAGAGTGGTAGAGGGACATATTTTACTGTCAGTAATTTAAACCCTCTATAGCACACACAAAGAACATCCCATCCTCCACCATGGACTACAACCCCTTCTGTCTGTGCTGTCTCACATAAGCTATGTGAATCTTTGACTTTGAGTGCTTAGGGTAATGAATAGATCCTCTGCTGTTTAATTTCCTGTGTCCTATGCATATAAATGACCCTATTAGCACTCTCAGACTCCATCTTTAGTCACCTAAGCACTCAACCACACCGCAAGCTAAAACAGTACACTAGCACTGCACTGGCCCCAGGATATATGAGTCTGATTAAGGGTGATTCAAAGATGGCTCTCTTTGTAATTTACTGGTTTACAAGAAATTGACATCAACAGTGTCAGCTTTATTATTATTTTTTTATTATGTGTGCTAATCTCGTACTAATTTGTTGGTTGGTGCTGTATATAAGTTATTCCTGTGAGACGTTAGTGGTTGTCTGCCATGCTGATATCACAATGAGTCTTTGCTACTGCTAGACCAGTTACAATGGTTGTTTATAGGAAAGAATGTTCAACAATCTTAAAACATGTGGGATAATGGTCAGATTTTGCTGTTAGCTCCTATAAACAAAGCATCATAGTAATGAGAATTCTAGCATAGAGATAGGGAAGACATTGGTGCAAAAGCTGGAAAAGTCCCAGAATGCAATGCAGCCATTTGAGTTATGGCGGAAGCTCAGCTTGGTTTGTTAGTGAATGGATATTTATCCAACAATGTCTCTCCAAAAATTGAGTCAGGACAGAGAGTAACTAACAACCCTGAAAATTGGGTGTATGGAGGCAGCAGTTCTCTGGTAGTCTGGTGGCCAGATCCTAATGTAACATTACCCATGTGTGCATGTGTTATATCAGTACTCACTGTGTGTAATGGTGCACTGATGCTGCCAGTGCGTTGCCAGATCCTCCAGGGAGAATGCCAAGTGGAATGCGGATTGCTTCATCCCAGTCCTCCCTCTCCATCAAACCATTGATCACCTGCAGGACACCCCACCCAATTATGTGCTAAGAAACACACACACACACACACACACACACACATAAACACCAACCTCAAACAGAAGACCGTCCCCTGACAGGATGACGATGGCGCTCCACTGTGACAGGTCAGCATTTCTTACCAACTCACGTGCATGATTCTGATGCTCTGAGGAGAGAAAACCATACTTCTTTTTATTTCAGAAGGAAAGTTCAAGTATGTGTGTCTGTTTTGTGAGAATACGGGTCATTGAAGTTTCACTGCTCCAGGAGTGTGTAATTATTCTAAAAGGTCTGTCTTAGTAGATTATCCCACTGAACCATGAGCCACACACACACACATAGAATAGAAAGAGAGATTACGAGATTGGGAGTTGAAGTGAGAAAGCAGGACAAAGGGAGAGATAAAGAGACTGAGAGGGTGAAAGAAAGAATTATACAGGGAGGAAGTGCTGAGTCTGCACTCTCTCCGCGTGTCAGTGTGTACATCATGTTCAGATCAACTGTCTTCCTTTATATTAAACCTGAGCTGCTGTATCTACACTGATCCTGTTAGATGGACCCACTGCACACATCAGCTAAAACATACAGAATGAGAGAGAGAGGACAATCTCACACGTACTGTATAATTAATGACTACTGTATTTTCCTGAATTAGAAATCTCTCTGGAATTTTGAACACACACACACAATTTTATTCATTCGTAAACTCATAATAGCAAATTGCAAGCAAGAATAGTGTAATAAAATAATAAAGTAAATAATGTGCACTCCCAATTTAGAACATTATGCACACAATGAAAAAAATTATCTTTTCATGGCCTCAGACATATCACTCAGGTCTGATACACTATGACTCGTGCTAAATAAAGTATCCGGAAAGAGGAGAATATGCCCCTTCGTGCTTTTTTTTGTCAGCCATTGTCTCTGACTGCTCCATAAAAATTGCAGACTAGGACCCTGGCTTTAGGCGTCTCTCTGATCCACATTCACTCCCTTTCTCTGTCTGTGCACTGATATATTATATTGGTCTAAAAATGGCCATGGCATAAAAATATTGTATCTATATATAACCGCAGACTGTTCTGTCCTGATGGAGACAGTGTTCTCCTGCAGTGTAGGGTCACTGCTTCCTGACAGATTTGGGTTTGTCACTCAGAAAAAAATTGTCAGAGGAGCAGAGCTGAGAAATGTGTGTGTGTGTGTGTGTGTCTGTGTGTGTGTGGGTGGGTGGGTGGGTGGGTGTGTGATACCGACAGACCTGTGGTGATGAGTGTGTGAGAGATGTTTGCCTCAGTGAGCATGCTCAGTACAGGGCCAGTGTAGAGAGACATCGCCTGGCCTCGTCCACTCTGAGGATTCACCAACACCATCACACTCCGGCTGACACACACTCGACTGAACTCAACACCTGAGAGCATTAGAGACACACACACAACTGAACTCAACCCCTGAGACAGAGAGATGGCGAGAGACACAAAATCCATATAATAAAAACAAATACTGACATGACAACTTCCAGTTTTTAAGCACATTTTCTTTTACTCGCTTGCATTTCATTGTGTCGTGCACTGAGACACATTCGTTAGATCATCCACTAAGATCTTTAACAAGGCTAATTTGCACTCTGTATATCAATTACACATTTTTGTTCAACACGCTTTTTAACCGAAAACAACACTACAGAGATATATTTTTTAAAAAAACAACAACAAGAGGACATTGGAGTGTCATTGGACATTCCTGCACAGCAATAACTTAACACACATCTTCCACTTTGTGAAACTTTAATTAGGCTTCAGGAACATTTTTCACGCCAATCCTCAGTATCACAACGCTCTTACAGCGTGTGAACAGATGGAGACTGGCGGTGTTGAACTTTTCCATGACAAGTGAAACAGAAGTACCATCTAAGGAATGCAGAGCTGGAGCAAGTGAGTAATTTTGGGAAATGTTTGGAAAGATGTAGAGATCACAAGAACAAAGAAAGCTAATTACACCTAACAACTGATTTTTTTTCTTGAGTCTATACTGTGTCAGTGATAATGAATCAAATTTATGAATAATATTATTACAGTGACTGTTCAGATGTGGCATCATACACTGCAACAGAAGCCCACCATTAACAATCACTCTTCTACACACAATCATAAGTTCTCATGTTCCTACATGTTCCTAAGAGTACATCATAGGATGATGTGAAACTCACAGGTCAGCTACAAATATGGTAGTGGTGATGGCTAAAGGTAAAAATGAAACATAGGATTTTTAAAAAAGAGTAGTTTGTTGAATTGTGGCAGCAGAGAAAACATCTCTTTGATGTCTCATCACAGGCCAAAGAAGACACAGTTCTGGTAAATCATGCTTTCCAGTTTTCCATTTTCTGCATGAGCTGATTTCCAATTCATGCTGATTGATTTAGCCTGTGTAACACACAGTCAGACTACAGCAAAAGGAAATATGCAAAAGTCTAGTACGTTACTGATTCAGCTCCAAGCTCCTGCAGTGTGTGAACAGATGGAGGCTGGTGGAGGTGAAGATGATGACAGCTGTCTCATGAGCAGTGAGGCCTTGACTTTTTGCTGTGTAAGATGTGCAGATGACTAAACTAAGCCAATAACTGTGAGCAAGCAATTTGTTTCTCCTGACACAGGACCCCTGAATGATACAGTTACAAAGATGTGTGGAACAAAAAGGATCAGATGTCAGGATCAAACAGGAGAGACAGAGAGATGGGGCAAGTGAGAGATGAAATATAGGTCCAGGAAGACTCTTCACTTCCTCACTTCGCTCCTGTTTAGCTGTCTGTCTATAAAACATTGCGGAACATCTTTGGTTTTACTGAACAGCATTAAAACAAATGTATTATCTTCATTTAGTAAAGGAAGCCTGCCTTCTTCTATAATCTGTTTTTAATTCAGCGTTTGTTTTTCCATTTTAACTCTTTAACCCAAAGACCCATACTCCTGAGCACACATTTATAAATTATACATCTGAAAGCAGGAAACCTGATCTGAGTGCAGCTTCCATTAACTGAAAAGAACAGTGAGCAGTGCGGCAGAGCTTTTAGATACCACGCTGTAAAGCTCAAATCAGATTTAGGTTATGCTAGCTTAGTAATGTTTTTTGGTCAATGCTAACATACTGCTAGCTGAAACAGCGTGTTAGCTATGATTAGAAAACATTACTTCAGCTAGCACAGGAAGGCTGTTAGCTTTGACTCAAAAACATTGCTTCAGTTAGCATAAGCAGTTGTGAAATATTACATTAAGTCATTTTGAGCTATGCTAAAGAGACTTGATTTAAATCTACTGTCATTACTATAAAGAACCTGTTAATTTTCTCCTGTGAACAAAAATGAGCCCAACACACACACACACACACACACTGTAACCACTACATCTTTCTCCCAGAGCATGTGTGTCAAGCTGGTAAGAAGAGAAAACCAAGATCATTTACACATCCATCATTTATACAGTACACACCATTCCATTTATCATCACTCTTAATCCATAAATTCAAAGCCAAGGCACAAGGGAAAAGATTCAGGACCTCTGTAGGGTCCTGTAAAAAATGTTTAACAAAAATTCTGTCCCGACTTTTGCAGTCAGACGCATCACAGGAGAGAGCAGTTTCCTATTTTCTGCTCTGCTTCTCCCTTATTACTGTGTTTATGTGTTTTTGTGCATGACTAAACAGTGTTAATGGTCCTGTGTGTGTGTGTTTGTGGCTGAGAGCCAGGTGTAGCCTGAAAGCCAAGTCATCGTCATTAATGTGCAGCCTTGCATGTTACTTCACAATTGTGTGTGTGTGTGCGTGTGTGTGTGCGTGAGTGTGTGTGTGATGGCTCAGTACACCATATGTATCACATTATTTAGCTTTCTTTAAAAACTATTTGTAAAAAGATAAAGCATATAACCAGAATCAAAACTGTAAAATGTGGGTCAGTGTTATAGAGGTAATGATGATACCTGTAAAAAAAAAAAGAAAAAGAAAAGTGTATTATGATGTAAATTATCACAGTGTTGATCTCTCATCATCATTTAAAGCAGGGATGTCCAATCTTATCTGCAAAGGGACAGTGTGGTTGCAGGTTTAATCAGTTGATCTTGGATTTCAGTAGACTCAGGCGTGGCTTCTGCTTAAACCTGCACCCATAACAGCCATTTGCAGATAAGATTGGACACCCCTTATTTAAAGCATTGTTCCACTCAGTTAAAGATACATTAAGAACAGTTAATGATGCCATGTGATATAATTTACAGCTGCTTTGATGTGATACAGTATTATGCAAACATTTCTGGCTGTGAGAACTGGGAGGCCACGCCTCTTTCACTGTGACTGACAGACATATAGGCCACACCTCTTTCACTGTGACTGACAGACATATAGACCACGCCTCCTTGACTAAGTCTGAGAGACACCGAGGCCACGCCTCCTTCACTGAGACTGGTGGTGGATTCTGTACTAATATAAATCTGGATATCAACCTGAACTGATACAAATCCTCTGAACTGATGTCCTAGTGTGTGTGTGTGTGTGTGTGTGTGTGTGTGTGTGTGTGTGCGTAATGACTAGAGCACAGCTGTATGTGCTAATGTGAGATTAGTGGAGCAATGTGTAATGAATGCAATAAGATCATATAAAAAAAAGTTTTTGATCTAGAATGAAGATTCGATGAGAAACCGGCCCAGAGTAGAGACCACAGCCAGTGACGTCAAACCAAATGAATGCTAACGACAGGCAGCGGTGACCTTTAGAGTGATTGGTCGAGGAGAACACAAAAGCCAAACATCAGGCCAGATGTTTGATATGCAGATCCCACTGCTACACACAGATAAAGCTTAGAGAAATCTATAATCCGAATTTGAGGCCACGTGCCCCGCAGCCATCTGCTTTATCTCTAAAGAGCCATTTAGACATCATGCTTAGACGGATTTGTAGCTTTGCCATCTTAAAAAACTCATTTGAAATACATATGTGCTGTTAAAATCTGCATTGTAGGCTGCTCAGAATCACGAGCTTATAAATTATGCATACGTCTGATGTGTATATGACAGAGATGGAGGACGGGGGAGGGGTTCCAGTCGCCAGCAAACATCCAACAACGACAACAACTGTATTTATTTCAGCACTTATTTCATCATCAGAGAAAAAAATTAGACTGATGTCAGTTGCTCATGTGTATGTAGATTTATGATAATGATGGAATCAAGTTTCACGAATTATAATAATTATGTACTAGAAGCTTCATCCACACTACATACAGTATAATCGACCACGACAGTCACAGCCAACCAATCAGTGTCAGTTTACCAAGGGGTGCCATTTCTTTTTTAGAGCAAGATCAATAGGAAAACAGAGATTATAACATTGGTGTCTGTTTGCGAACGTTCAGTAAATAACCAAGTGTCTACAGTCATCAGTGCTAATTAGCGTGTGGCAGATCTACATCATTATTTTGGGTCTAATAAACTCTTGATGTTGCTACAGCTCACATTTCACTCATTAAGTCTTACATCAGCTCATTACACTAAAGACATCACGTTCAGCCATTTCCAGCTCTGGTTCAGGCTTCAGCTTAGCAACAGAGATGCTATAAAAAGATGCTGATCGTGATATTTTCGAGGTGATGAACATTTTGCATGCATTTACACCTGTTTAGAGCGTTAGAGCTCCTCCTCAATGTGTGAACAGTTTGTGAATGCCGGGCCTTTAAAGGGAAAAATCCAACCTGAACAACCTGCATATCAATGTTTATAATAAATATGTCATCTTATGCAAAAGATTTATTTTATGATTGTGACTTTTTTTGTTTAAACTTCTTCATTGACATGTTGTTCTATTTTCACTTTGATTAACAGTTTACTACATTACCCACTATGCCGTTCTACCTGCTAACAGCGGTGACTTGGATTTAGCCTTTGCTTCATCTCTGCCTAAAGAGAGCTTTAGTCCTTCAGTCTGTCCAGCTCTCACCTCCTCATCTGTACACTCTGCTCAGACAGATCAGTTTCCACACTAATACCACCATCAACGCCATTGCACTCGTCAACTCATAGATCACTAGAGCCAAGTCTCTGCTGTAAATCTATAGCTGCATTGCATTCTGGGACTTTGAATCCAGCGGGTCCACTATTTTTATGTTGGATTTCTCATTAATACGATGTTGAATGTCTCCGGAGAATGGTGAGCGAGAAAAGAAGCCCTTGCTCTTTTGTTTTCAGGAGATAACAGTGAAACCTGACTGTTGTTCCTTTTACCATTTAAAATAATGCGAGTTGGTATGTAGTAGTACATACACTACTACTAAAACAGTGCACATAAAATGGTAAAAATTTGAACTACCTGCAGTTTTGCTCATGTTCGGACACTAAGAGGCCGAGAGAGAGAGCAGGAACGAGGTCACTTCAGTTTCTGTGTTCGGGGTAAAAAGGGAGCTGATGTGAGCAGGTGTCTAATTCTGATTTGTACTTTTGTAGCATTGAGGTCAACTAAACAATTACAGTCAATGAACTGGCTAAAGGAAACTAGTACAAAAGGAAAATTCAGAAATCTCCTAACTAAAAAAAACAGCAGTGTTCTTTGTTTTATAGAAAATAAAGAAAAAAGTAAGAAGCTACAGCGGCTGCTGGAACTTTAGCTCTGTCTCGGATCCAGAGCAGAGCAGTCTCGGATACTTCCACGTGACACTTTCACACTACTGATGTTCCACTTGCTCTGCCTTTCTTATCACCTTACACTGCAGCTCCACCAAAATCCAAGCTACTTTTTTTGTCTACTCGTTCGAGGACATTTTCTTTAATCATCCCTTTTTTTTCAACTAATAAATCAGTGTTTACCATCATAACAACATTTGCTGTGGGATCATTATTAAGCAATTCAATTCAATTTTCAATTCGATTCAATTTTATTTGTTACAAACTCAGGATATGAATTTTAAATGTATGAATTTATCTCTAATGAACAAGCCAGAGGTGACGGTTGCAAAGAAAAACTCCCTGAGACAATATGAGGAAGAAACCTCGAGAGGAACCAAACTCAAAAGGGAACCCATCCTCATCTGGGTGTCACCGGATAGTGCGATTATAAATAGTTCCCTTCTATAACTGTGGACTACATGGACAAATAGTGCAATTGTGTAACCTGGAAATTCATTATAGCTTTAATATGAAGTCTATTTTGTTGAAGTTCTCGACTGTTCACTGATGGAGACTTGATCGCAAAACTGTTTGTCTCAATTGCAGTCCAAAGCCATCTTCATGGTTACCATCCACAGTAATCTCATGTCATGTAATTCTGTCATTTTCATGCACAGGTGGTCAAAATGCAAGAAAAAGTCTAACGGACAGAAGACACATGAGACAGAATACTGAATATAAAAAGTCTGTGATCTCTCCCTGTTAGTTATAGATTATTTCACGCCAAGACTCCTGAGCCATGCGCCTTTCACAGCACAATTTATAAGTGCACATTAGTGTTAGGACTTCCAGCTCTCTTCCTCCTGGTGCCTCTTAACACACACACACACACACAGACTGAAAGACTGCAGAGTCGAGCCTATTGAGCCAAATGCTGAATGAAGAAAATGCTGATCTTGCTGATAAAGAATTTAAGCTAAGGTTGATGAATCAGTGCAATGATATTAAACACATTTCCACCAGAGCGATTTCAGTTCCTGCTCCAGAGTCAGAACTCTTCAAGGTCAAGGTTCATGATTGAATGATTGACTCTCTAACCTGCCATTATATATTTTTAACAAAAAGAAAACTAGCTAATAATTATGAAACTGTGTTTTATATCAGAAAACTGACTGGCAGTTTTGCCTCAACACTGAAGAACTGAAGAAGTGTGAAAGTGTGTTTTGTGTAAATGCGTCTAGTTTTAAATCTACATTAGTGTTAACGTCATTTTTGCACAAAAACAAAACATAAAAGTTCTCTTGCTCAGAAATGTTTTCTTTTCCATGCTCACAGTGATGATCCACTTCATAAAGATGGTGCAGTTACTACAGATGAATTAAGAAAAAAAAAAGGTTTTCTGTATTTATTAAAGGGTCATATGACGTGTGTATTTAATAGGTATTTAAGTGGATGTTCACGTGCCGTGCTATCGCATGTTGTAGGGCCGAATTCCTGAGTTAAAAAGAAATAAATAAAGAAAGAAAAATGTGCAACTTTTTATGAAACTTTTCCTCACCGTCTCTTAGACCCTGCACGCGCTGTGATGCGCGGTGACTGACAGCGCGCGCCCACTTCTCCGCCTCCTCCAGGTTGGCTCGAGCGTCCTCCCCGGTGAGGACCCGGAATCGGTGCTCCACCCTCTGGCGGCCGGCGGGAGCTCCGGTCCAACTGCGCCGCACCGGGTAGAAATAAGCGGACAGATACGCCGCCGTGTCCGCCTCGTCCTCACTCCGGCACGCGCGGCATCCCACACAGTCACCGAGGCCGAGCTCGAGCGCGTGTCCGTGCTGCCACACGGGCGACCCGCCGATCTTGCGCACCGAGAAGCGGCTGTCCGTTAAGGTCACGGAGAATCTGAGTCTCCCGGTCGCGGCGTCGGTGAACTCCGCGCGCAGCTCCGCAGCTCCGTCCATCCCGACCGGGGGAAGTTTCCGGCTCTGCACCGGAAACCGCGGGACGTGAGACCGGATCCGATGGGACGGTGCAGGTGAGAAAACAGCGCGCGTGCAGAGTCCGGAGGCGGCTGCGGGACTGCTGGAGTTTAACAGCTGGATTTAGTTCCGCTGAAAGATTTCTCCCTAGTGACGACACCGAGATACCACACACACACACATTCACACACTCACACACACACTCACACACACACACACACACACTCACACACACACACACACACACACACACACTCACACACACACCCTCATACACACTCACACTCACACAAACACACACACACCCTCATACACACTCACACACACTCACTCACACACACACACACCCTCATACACACTCACACAAACACACACACTCACACACTCACTCACACACACACACACTCACACACACTTACAAACGAGAGAGAGAAGGAGGAGGACAGATAGATAGATAGATAGATAGATAGATAGATAGATAGATAGATAGATAGATAGATAGACATTCATACAGTGTAATGATTATAAACTGAATGGTTTATTGCGCACATTGTGGCTGAAAGGACCTGAAGAAGGGAGCGGAAGGAAATAAAGGATAAAGGCGCTCAATTTAAACACACTTTCTTGTTTTGTTTTTTTTAAGTATAACTTTTTTTACTATAAGAATATGAAATAGAGAAATCTGGTTTATCTGAACAAGCGGCACATCTGGTTTAAATAGCTGCAGCATTTATGTACTAATTAATATTATATATATATATATATATAATTTTTTTTACTGTCCACCTAGAATGAAAGAGGAGACCTGACCGATCTTGTTTTATGTTTTTTCCACTTGTTATATGAAGGAATAGTTAATGCTGGTGCATTGTGCTGAATGTTTTTCTTTGATTGAGGGGTTAGAATTATAATTACAGACAATATTTATTATTATCATAATTATTATTATTATTATTATTATTATTATTGTTGTTGTTGTTGTTATTGTTATTATTATTGTTATTGTTATTAATAGTATTAGTGTTATTATTATTGTTGTTGTTATTATTATTGTCATTATTATTATTATTATTATTAGGAACTGATTTCAGTTCATTGTAAACTCGCCTATAAAGCACGGAGTACAGCGGCGCATCCCATTGGTCCGAAGTCACGTGGGTGTTACGTCACAGACGGTATAAATACCGACAGCCTCCACGCTACTGGTCTCTTTTCCGCCTGTTGTTGAGCTGGAGGGAGGAGATTTGGCTTTTTAACGCTCATAAATAAGATGTTTAATGCTGGGAGTTTAAATATGGGCAGTCTAAAACCGCCTTGATCGAATGTAAGTATTTTTAAAAGCAATTAGACTGATTTTTTTTTTGGTAATCGCTAGCTAGTGCGCTAATCTGCTTTTGCTATCAATTTATTTTAAAAATACCGAGTGTTTATATATTGTATTTGGGTTTTTTTCCCTCCTTTTTTATTTTTAAACAGAGAAAGAAATAATACTTTCACAACATTCTGGCTTAAATTGCGGAAATCTGCCACAAATAAAAGCTTAGCTAGGCTAGTCAGGGTTTGCTAGCTCGCGTGAACCGTGTCGAAGCGCGCGCTTTTTATTTCGCTTCCTTTTTGGAAAAAAAAAAAAAATTTAGTTTCTTGTACACGCCTCATGTTTCGAGTATTTAGAAGATTTTTAAAGGTTTGGAAGTCGTCAATGTGCGTGGAAATGATGGAAACCTTTTTTTCTAAGAGTCGTGCGCGAGCGAGCACGTGGCGCGTGACGTCATGTTCAGGCTGATTTAAAGCCTCAGTAAGAGATTTCACTCGGCTGCACGTGCCGAGGTATTAAAGCTTATTATAGAGTATAAACCTGCAGGAAATCTTTAATCAGGGGAGCGAGATGTCACTGTAAAGGGTCAAAGGTCAGATTATGATCATAATAAACCCCATGTTCGTGTCGTAAATGTAAACAATGGCGTGTGTAACTGGTGCAGTAAAATTCTCTGATTCAGATTAATTAAGACTTATCTAAATTATGTCTTAAAAGTCTTCACACATACCCAGGGGACTGTTTGCCAGCACCCTGTGGGTTGTGCGTCCATTGGTGGCTGTCTGCAACACTTTTTGGATGTAATAAATTTGGCTGTATTTACATGCACATCAATACTCTGATATTAATCAGAATTTGACTTGTAATTAGTATCGAGTCAAACCTCAATCTGTTTGCCTGATTCAGATTAAGACAATACTCTGATTCCCATCCCTGGAATATGCCCGTTCTAATCGGAAACTTGTTGCATGTAAACACCTTATTCAGAAAATCCACTGAAAGGAGAGATTATGTACATATTCAGTGGGTGCTAACGGACGCTTAGCTGTAGGCTCGGTGTTTAGGAATGGCAACTCGGGCATATTTATAAACAACCATGTGTACAGGAATATTCTGACACCTGTACGCATATAAACATCGTATTCGGAATATGGCTGCATCCTGAATAACCGGTATTTGATGTGCGTGTAAACGTAGTCAGTGGTGTGTGTGTGTGTGTGTGATGTGCTCGCCATGTTTTCTGTTAAAGTCCATCGCAGCCTAGTGACAGCTTCCTGATCTTCCCAAACATGATTTCAATACCTCCTTTTGTTAAAGGCTATCTGAAAAAATATATATAAATTAGAGATTAAGTATGAAACACTTAATTGGAAGACATTTTAGTAAAAAGTGTTAACTTCCGCTCTATATGGAGACCTTTGGGAGGCCCTGTTTTGTGCAACGCAAAATAATCCAAACTGTCCATTTTTCTGGCTTAATATAATCGAATGTTGATGTTCTGTTATCCGACACTTTGCAGAAACTTATTTGCAGGAATCCTAATCTTGATGTTTGTTATTAGGGATGTGGATTGTGATCTTCACTATGAACGAATCCTGGAAGGAAAATCCAGTTTGAACATCAGCTCGAGCAGGTACGTTGTTCTCAATGTTCTTGAATGTAGCCGTATAAATTGCTGCGTGTGGTGTTCCTGAGATGAAAATGCTACATAGGAAGTGCCGTCTGATGCGATAACTGACGATGGTTAAAAGCTACACTGTTCTGAGGATGAAGCTGATTGGTGGTTTTCTTTCCTCGCTGGTTTCTGTGCAACGTCTCTGAACGCTGTTCTCTCTGCAGGTCACCGCCTACAGGCCGTGACTGGACCGGATCGACCTCGGATTAATCCGAGACTAGGTACAAGTTTACTTTCGTTTTGTATTGAAACTAAAGTGATGGTGCACAATTCTTAAGGATTTTCAGTGTTTTTCCTGCTGCAACACTCCTGCCTTTAACAAAAAAAAAGTACAAGTAATGTTTCCCAGGTGCTCCCCTCCATGACCTGCACACTAGTAAATTCATATAACAAACATTTCTCAACCTTAGTTGTCTTATTTCTCATCTCTAATGTGCATCATGGACACAACCTTACCGCACTGGCATATACAAGTGGCTAAGTAAAGGAATAAAACGCTCAGTGTTGTGCTGTTATAGGAAAATAATCAGTGAAAGAGTCACGTTACTAATCAGAGGTTGATTCCCCCCCCCCCCCCCCTTAGCAGTACATCCTGAAGTTTTATTCCTCTTGTACCACAGCAATTTGACTGATTATAATTTTTATTTATTAAAGTGACTCCTCTGTTTACATTTAATGTTGTAGGTAGTTAAACAGGTTTAGTTCCTGTTCTCACTTGCATTATAGCAGCTATAAACTTCTGTTTAATTGCTAATCTGCTCAGAGGATGAAATCTAAATGAATAGAACAGATTTGGATTAGTTGCATGTTGATGATTAGAAAAACCTGTTCTTGGTTTGGGTGGTTGCTTGGTGACGGTTGCTAAGCAGTCGTTGAAGTGGGGGTGTTGGTGTGGAGAAAGCGTGCGGACAAGCCTGTGATGATAGAAAAGTTATCCCTGTCTGAAATGATCGTGTGGAGACGTGGTAACCTGAGGCTTGTCTTCACACTCGCTACGCTGTGTACGAGTTCAGGGCCGAACACTAACGGGTTTATTTTTTTGTTTCAGGGGACGGAGGATGAAGGTTCAGTGACGTCCTTGATGGAAAAGGACACGCGATTGTGACGCGTCCTGGGAGGAAGGATGGTCACTCGGTCATGTGACTGCTCTTATTGCTTATTTCATTGTAACGTATGAAGTCTGTATAAATAAAGCTATTAATCAAAAGCTGCCTGAAGTGTCTTGTGGTTTCAAAGCTGAACATTTTTCATCCTTATGTAAAAGTATTTGACTTCTCCAGTGTTAGAATGACCTTCATATTTCAGTTTAATCATTCAGCTCTTTACTGTGAATTGAAATGAACATCACTGTGAGGCTGAAGGGTTAATAAGATTAGACTTTTATTAAAACGTGTAGAAACTTTTAAATATAAATGGCACCAGTTTAAGCTGTCGTCATGTCTGTAAGGTTGAGTTGCACGGTGTGCGTTTCAGTGTGTCCAGGAAGATCTGTTCATCCTGCAGGAAGTCTCGGTCCTGAATTAGAGATGTTAGTTCATCAGCAAAGATGTGTATGAGGGGTATTGTACACAAAGTGTGTGTGTGTGTGTGTGTGTATACCTTCTCAGCAGTGTGTTTTAGCACAGCGAGTGTGGCCTGTAGTTTTGGAGAAAAGGCTCTGGAGCTGTTGTTTAGCGGCGCTGGAGGAAGAACCGCCGTGCTGTTAAACACTGGAGAGAATCCTGTAAAGAACATATTCAGAGGAAATCATTTATGTAAAACTGTTAAATAGTTTACACCTGTGGTAGTTTAGTGGTTTGGACTTTGATCAGAAGGTTGTGAGTTCAAATCCCAGCACCACCAAGCTGCCACTGTTGGGCCCTTAATCCAACTGCTCAGTTGTATGAGTGAGATGAATATAAAGGTGTCTGCTACATGCTGTAAATGTAAAAGCCTGTGCCTGTAAATATAGGAGCCATGACTTCAGCGACGGCAGCAAAGCAACATCTTGCTTGATATTTCCTCAACTCTATGGATATTAGTTATAACGTGGTGAATCGACAAATCTGGACAACCTGCAGGGAAATCCTCCGGTGCGTGTGGTCCGTTTCTGCAGTTCCCTGCTCACAACTTTAGTTCCCATTTACTGTTTAACCTGTGATTTCATCTTATCCCGTCATTTACGACCTCTCACTGAATGCGTACAGAGACGTTATGAGGTAAAAATCAGTCTTGGAAGGGAGTAGCAGAGACGGCTGGGTGTGCGTAGCTAGTACAGTTGGCTTGCTTTGTTAATCTCTGAACAAAGCTGAGCATGTGACATGTAAATCAATCTCAAATACATTTTAAACAAAACTGCAAGTGATGTTAGTGACTTGTCATTTGTTGTGTGAACGCAGGGTTATTGTATTGGTAAGTGGTGTGTGTGTGTGTACCTGTTAGTAAAGGATCAACAGGGGCAGGTATGTGGTCAATGGGAAGGCTGTGTCTTATCCTGTCCATCTCTCTGTGATAATCTGTCATTCTCATCCTCTCCTGAGAGACAGAACAGAGGAGTAAACAAACACACACACACACAGTCTATTTGCATAAAGTGACATTCCAAATTAAATGCTAGGTTACGTATGTCCTGAAGAACAGACGTACAGAATACAAGACACACACAGACCTGCTGTAGGTTGTGCTCCTGCGTCCTCAGTCGCTCCAGCTCAGTGTGGATGTTGCGTAGACGAGCCTGATGTCCCGCCTCCACCTGCCGAGCCTCCTGCAGCGCCCGCTCACCTTCCTCGTACCGCTCACACGCCAGCTACACACACACACACACACACACACTAACACAATTACACTCAATTTATACACACACTCGCATGTCAGCTACACCATCATGTTATCAGTCAGGCACATAGCTCTCACTCTGTGTGAGAGAGAGACGTCACCTTGCTGAGTCTCTCCACCTCCTGAGCTCGATGTTTCAGGTGCAGAGCTGCTGCGTTCAGTCTCTCTCTCTCCCCCTCCAGCTCGCCTCGCAGTTTCTCCAGGTTCTCTCTCTCCTTCTGTATGGCCTCCTCTCTCTGCTTCAGCTCTCCCGCTCTGAGCTTCAGCTCGGCCTGCTCCTGTCACACACACACACACATCATCACTTTTGGAAAATATACATACAGGATTTTTTTTATTGCTACTTTCTATATGAATTTTCTAGAAGTCAGCTATTGTTCACACAGGAAAAGGGGCTCTGTGTGTGTGTGTGTGTGTGTGTGTACCTGTGCCATGCTGATGATGTGTCCCTCTCGGTCCGTCTCTCTTTCTTTGCGCAGTTTGTCCTGAGTGTGGAAGTGTGTCCACTCTGCAGCGAGTTTCCTCCTCTCCTCTGCGCAGCGCTGCATCACCGACTGCTGCTCCTCTAACAGAGCGCTCTGTCACACACACACACACACACACACACACACACATTGTGTTCCCATTTACACTGTTTCTGACATATTTAATGTGTTTTTCTATTTTCCTTCTTTTTTATTCTGTTTAATTTTCTTCCTGTGTGTGTGTGTGAGAGAGAGAGAGTGAGACCTTGGCCCTCTCCAGTTCTTCTCTCTCTATGGTGAAGTGTTGAGTCATGGTGCGTCTCTCCTCCTCCAGGCCTCGTAACGCTGACTCTGCTTTAGCCTGCTCTGCTGTGACCCGCCAGCGCTCCTACACACACATGCACACACACACACACACATGCACACACACACACAGATATTTTAGCATCCCAAGGAAGCCCTGTAGGCATTTTATCATATGTGCATTAATCTGATTGTTAACCTAATTACATCATATGAACCCAGACACCTCCCTCTTCCTTCCCCGGTGCACAGACCTGCTGTAGCTGTCTCTGCTGCTCGGCCAGCTGTGTGTCCATCTTGGCTATGACCTCTTTGAGTCGAGTTCTCTCCTCAACCATGTCCCTCTGCTGCTGACTCAGACGCTCCTGCAGCACTGAGACACGCACACACACACACACAGTACTCATGAGCAAAATCACTTCCTCATACACTGCATTCAACTAACACTGACTAGGGAAAAACAAAAAGAAAACGCCCCTTAAATCTGAATTCCTGATCAGACACTTGGGAGTTCAGCAAGTGACGTCAAATCAACATGGCTGCTCACGGCATCAAGGAGGTAAATATATATATATCACTCATCACAGTTAGCTGGCTAGCTTGTTTCTGACAAAAGGCGAATTTGTTTGAAATTGTTTTTTCCCCGCTTTGTAGCTTGAACGAATGCACAGAGATAAAAAAAAAAATTATGTATTTCTGACTTCTGAGGTAAGTCGAATTCAAGTAGGGGGCGTGGCTTTATATATTTATAAATGACATTGGACATGGGTGATGACATTGGTTAGTATTTCAATTGTATATTTATTTCGTGTGTGTGTGTTGTACCTCGCAGTTGTTCATCTCTCTGTCGAGCTCCGAGCTCCAGACCCTGAGTCGTGTTTTCATGAGTGCTCTCGATACGAGACGAGAGATCACCCAACCTGAGAGAGAACTGCTCCATCTGCTCGATAACCGCCATCAGGGACCTACACACACAGACACACACACACACACAGACACAGACACACACGTCATTGTGTAGCTTACAGTCTAAAAGGACCACCCTAATTACTAAATACAGGGTTTTGCGAAATAGGTGGTGTGTAATATATGAGACATACTGAATCATTCTAGTATTAATCACTCAGTTCAGTGTCAGAAATACACCAGAGTTAGCCAGAGTTAGCTGTGTTAGCTCGCTAGTTAGCCTTGTATAGTTTATATTTAATAAGTGAGAAAATGTGTCCGTTTCCTTGAATGTAATCGTGCAGATCACGTCGGCAAAAACAATATCACACAATAAAATCCTGTGTTCGATAAATAATTGAATTTATTATTACTAATATTCACAAGAAACAATTCTTCCACAGAGTGACTCTGTGTGTGTGTGTGTGTGTGTGTGTGCGTGCGTGGGCTTAAAGAGCAGTACCTGGTCTGTGAGGTAGCACTGGTCACTGCATCAATCTCCTCGTCCTTCAATCTCCTGAGTCTCTGTACCTGCTCCTCGTGATCCTTCTTCATCTCCAGTATGGACTTCCTGTAACACACACACACACATACACACACTAAGTACATTACTCCTTGCTCCAGGTATGTACAAGAACACTCAGTACTACAAAACTGCTTTTTCCTTCGTAACTGGTACCAAAAGGGGCGGGGCTTGCAGTGCAGGTCACTACTGACTGGTTACGTATACCATGTCTCACAAAGTGTGTGTGTGTATATATATACATACACATATACATACATACATATATACATATATATATATATATACACACACACACACACACACACACACACACACACACACACACACACACACACACACACACCTCTGGAGCTCTCGGAGTCTCTCCACCTCTCGGTCTCTCTCCTGTTGGCTCTGTGCCAACCTGCGCTGGTGCTGCTCCTGAAGCTCCGCCCTTTCCTGCTGTGCCAGCTTCATCACCGCCTCTAGACGCTCCGTCAGCTCCTGGTTCTCCATGTGTGCCCGCGCCTCCCGCTGCCCCGCACACTCCTCCAGCAGCTTCACACGAGCTCTGGGGAAAAGAGGGCAGAGAGATAGACAGAGAGAGAGAGAGAGAGAGATTTACCCGTGTGTGCTCTCCATAAGCTCAGTACAGTGTCTATAAGTTTGTTTAAATTCAAACGTTCGTTTCTGCTGAGTTTAAATACACAGGTTAAAAAAATTCACCTGTGTGTGCTCTTCATTACGCCGTGTGTGTGTGTGTGTGTGTGTGTTACCTATGTGCGTTCTCCATGAGCTCTGTGTCATGTTTATGTCTCTGTTGGACATTATCCAGTAACATCTGTAGCTGATCCTTTTCCAGCTGCAGACTCCGCACCTGTTACCCAAACAGAGAAATATACAACACTCGGCTCTGTGTGTGTGTGTGTGTGTGTGTGTGTGTGTATATACACCTGTAACTGTGCGATTGTGTACATACTTGTCTGTAGAGGCGTGTGTGTGTGTACCTGTCCCTCCAGCTGTATGATCCTGGTCTGTAGTGCAGTTGTGTCTTTGGTGTGATGTTCTGTGTCTCTCCTCTGTTTCTGTAAGGAACTCAGGTCCAGTGGAGCCCCTAAACCCCAGAGCTGAGCCTGAGCCAGCTGCACACACGCACACACACACACACACACACACACACACGCACACACAAGCTATTGTCATTTATTTTCATGATGAATTGCCACTGAGATCTGGTCAGTAATTTGTGCCACTGTGTGTGAGGTGTGTGTGTGTGTGTGTGAGAGAGAGTGAAGGCGGACCTGCTGCTGCAGGAGGAGCTGCTGAAGGTTGTCTGTAGACAGAGACACCTGCTGGACAGGTGCAGCGCTTACAACTGCAGGTTTCTTCTGCTCTGGCTCTGAGAGAGAGAGAGAGAGAGAGAGAGAGAGAGAGAGACAGAGTGGGGGAGAGAGAGAGACAGAGAGAAACAGACAGTGTGAGAGAGAGAGAAAAATGGAGAAAGAAAGAGAAAGAGACAAAGACAGATACAGAGAGAAAGAGAAACAGAATGTGTGTGCATGTGTGTGTGAGGGAGAGAGAGAGAGAGAGAACTTCAGATTCCACTGTGTTAATGTAAATAAACATGGGCCACACCATTCCGTGTTTGCATATTCATATAGTCTGGATTTCTCCAGGTATAACTTAATATATCAGAGTTGATGGTCATTAAAGTAAATCTTAGAACCGTCTGGCTTCTCAACTATCCAATCAGCAGCCTGCGTGAGAGTAACTACCAGCCAATCCTTGTGCAGGAGGTGGATTGCTGATGGATTGCTGGTCCAGGTTTCTTTGTGTAGTTCTGCTGTGGTGGACGTACCGTGTGTGTGTTGAGCTCCTGTGGTGGGCGCAGGGCTCTGCTGTCGGCTAGACGCAACCAGAGACTCACGGCTGAGGGGATACACACACACACACGCACACACACACGCACACACACGCACACACACACACACAAAACAACAGTAACGAAGAACATATTTATTTATTCACCTTTTCACTTGACGGCGATGTGTTAAACAGGTGTGTGTTCAGTATAGTGGTGTATGGTGATACCTGGGCTGTCCGGGAGGGAGGGGTGTGTCCTCTTTTACCCTACGAGGAGTCAAAGTAGTGTTTTGTTTGCTGGGAAAACAATAAAAGCATTCAAATAATAGTAAATGTAAACCTATTGTAAAAAGGACAACACAAAACTGTTACAAAGTGCTGACACTCGAGACTCCTTCCATAAATGTTAAATAAACAAACATTTCCTTACAGAAAACTTCACCTTACACACGTAATTTTAATTCGTTTATGAGGACTGTCTGCCGTAAAAGTCCGTCAAAGTGCTGTTGCTATAGAAACGAGAAGCCTCTCTATATTAATCTATATTAAAGTGTCAAACACTAGCATTTCTGCTGAACCTCTTTTCCATCCATCCGTACCTGAGGAAGGTGTCCAGGTCTCGCTCCTCTCCAAGCCCCAGAGATTCCTCCTGCCTCTTCTCTCTCTCCTCCACCAGAGCTTTCTTCTTACTCAGAGCTCCTGCCAGCCAGTCGTCCTCGTCCTCTTCTTCCTTATTTTTAAGCTCTGATTTGGCTGCAGTGGTTGTGGAAGTGTCTGGAGAGTCAGATACGGGCTCCTCAGTGGGTTTCAAGGTTCCTCTGGATGGTTTTCCTCCTACATGTGATGGAGAAGGAAGAGGTTTTAGTTTCTCAGAAGCTCCCGTGGCCTCCTTCTTCTCTCTCTTTGGTTCCTCCTCCTTTTCCACTTCGATGTCTTCCTGCTTCAGCCCCAGCCAGTCTGAAGCAGGACGGCCAGGTCGTGTGGAGATCACGGTGGAGTTCACGGTGGAGGTTGTGGAGGATTTGGGCTTGCGTTCTGGAGAAGGAGAGCTGATGTCCTCAGTAGAGAATCTAAGTGAGAGTAAGGATCAGTGATTGATTTCAACTGCTGAAACAGCAGGACAGCATTTTCACCATATTACAGATCCTGTTATATGATCACAGCTGGTGATGAGTCAAAGCAAAAGCAGTAAAGGAAGTCGTGTGTGTTTGTGTGTGTTTTCTCACCGTACAGAGTGTCTGCGAGAGGTACGTCCCTCCGGAGTCGAGCCCAGTGTGGGCTGGTAAGAGCCAAACGTTAAGTCTTCATCTCCAAACACAGAATCTACAGCACCACATTCCAGCCGGAACAAACAAACACCGTCATTAGTGACTAACATGACATGATGTTTTGTGATATTTAGACGTACATACATGTGTGTATCTGTCTTTCTGAAACTGTGACACAGAGGCCACACCTCCTTTACTGAGACTGTGATACAGAGGCCACACCTCCTTTACTGAGACTGTGACACAGAGGCCACACCTCCTTCACTGAGAAAGTGACACAGAGGCCACACCTCCTTTACTGAGACAGTGACACAGAGGCCACACCTCCTTTACTGAGACTGTGCCACAGAGGCCACGCCTCCTTCACTGAGACTGTGACACAGAGGCCACGCCTCCTTCACTGAGACTGTGACACAGAGGCCATGCCTCATTCACTGAGTCCATGACACAGAGGCCACGCCTCCTTCACTGAGACAGTGATACAGAGGCCACGCCTCCTTCACTGAGACATTGATAGAGGCCACGCCTCCTTCACTGAGACAGTGACACAGAGGCCATGCTTCCTTCACTAAAACTGTGACACAGAGGCCACACCTCCTTCACTAAAACTGTGACACAGAGGCCACACCTCCTTCACTAAAACTGTGACACAGAGGCCACGCCTCCTTCACTGAGACAGTGACACAGAGGCCACGCCTCCTTCACTGAGACAGTGACACAGAGGCCACGCCTCCTTCACTGAGACTGTGACACAGAGGCCACGCTTCCTTCACTGAGGCTGACAGACAGAGAAACAATAGTAATTTTTTTGCCTTTGCCAGCCGAGCTCTTCTGTGGCTGTCTCTCTGCAGGTGTTGTGTCTTTTTTCTCGCCGGTCACAGGTCTCTCCAGCAGGCGAGGAGACGTCCCGATCCCCAAAATCTCATCCAGTCTGGTGCGTGGTCTCTGAGGAGCATCACTGCACAGCAAACCAAATAATAATAATAATAATAATAATAATAATAATCGCAAATCAGAGGTCAGCCTATCGCCATACACCCCTCCATGAAAAACCCACTGATTTATTTAATCATCACTTTATGATCTGAATACATTTCCACAGTACAGGAAACAAAGGAAATGAAAAACAGCAAGACCTGTGCATGATTTAATAGATATGATATAAAAGTCCAATCCTACGTCTCTATTTTGGGGATGAGTCCACTTCCTCTTCCTTTCGGGGTGTCATTGAACCCCAGTGCGTCCATCAGGTCGTCTTCGTCATCGTCGAAGGTCAACTCGTTGCGTTTCTTAGGCGCAGGAGTGGCTATAATACAAGGTATTTCATAATGCAAGATATTTTATAGCACAAAAGATCACTGTTGAATACAAAAATGCTCATGAAACCCCTTAGATGAAACCATTATATGCTGGTCCAACTGAGAAGAACCTACTCTGGAACAGGAAATAAAAAGGTTTCACACAAAAACTACAGCCCTGGTTCTTTCCGTCTAAACACCTATGTTTCCTGAGTTCCTGAACAACTTCCTGCAGTGAGGAATGCTGTACAGGAACTCATTCAGGAACTTTTCAAAATATTGTTCTGACCTTGTTCCTCTTTCTTCTGTACAGCCGGGGAGGATGATTGCTGCTTTCCTGCTTTCGGCCGTTCCTCATCCAAGTCGTTCAGCAGGTCATCCAGAGGATCATCCAGGTCATCTGATATAGACAAAGGAAGACCAACGGCTGAGTAAAGATCCATACCGATTAGACAAAACACAAAAAAAAAAAAAAACAACAACAACAACAATGGACTCCAAGATTCTCAAATTACTCCGCTGTTTATTCTCAGACATTTGGATTTGGATGTAATTAGCATGTATCCAACTTCTTAAACTGAAATAAAAATAATAAAAGGTCTGTCTTTTTTCATGAGAGAAACAAACAGCAAAATCAACATTTTTTTTCCCCTAAATGTAACCCAAGATTTTTTTTGTGCTGATACCTTGTTTGGCAGCTGGTGACTCATCATCATCACCATCATCATCGTCTGCAGTAATGCAGCATTAATGAACAAAGAAAATAAACCAATCACATTAATGTAAATCGGATACATGTTAATAGAAATACTCGCACAGAGACGCCTGGTTAAAGTGAAATCAGTTTAACCGAAACTTTGTACGTTATTATTATTATACAGCACCGTTGAATTCTGAATTGGTCAGTAGGTGTTGATTAATTTTTTATAACAGCAGCTCTGACAGTAGCGCAGGTTTATATTAATGTCAGTGTCAGCGCTTTGTAACAGTCAGACCTAAAGCCGTAACTTTAAGTTTTCCGACATCTTCAGGACAGAGGAGTTTACGCTTTGCCGTTTCTCTGTAACAGGTCTGGATTTCTGTCTGGATTTTTTTTTTGTCTTATTTACTTCAAGAAAGAAAAAAAGAGAGGCTGGTGACAGAATGACTGTTTACAGCTGCTACATTATGATAACAGTTTATGGTAAACACTGTAAACACTGTAAATCAGAAGTAAAGCTCACCCATGAAGCTGAATTTCCTGTAGCTCCTCATTGCAGCAGCGGGAGCAGAGCTGGGCTTCCTCTCGTCCACTCCTGCTGCTTCTGTGTGGACACAAACACTGACATGCTGAGGGAGAGATACTGTATACACACACACACACACACACATACACACACACACACAGATGGACACAGGGAAATAAAATGTCTTGTGTGCAGCAGGTGTTGAGTTTAATTTTAACTCACGATTAGTTTTGTTCTTGTCTCCTGGTTTAGATGTTTCGGTTCTGGAGGTTCTGCTCTGTGCCGGGGCTGAACTGGGCTTCCTCTTTGAGCCAAACAAGTCAGCGTCCATATCATCCATGTCCTGTGATGGCACCACACACACACACACACACAACACACACACCCCGTATAATATAATATAATATAACCAGTTCATTTAAAATGGCTATGTGGAATGGTTAGTGTTTGATTAAAAAAAAAGAAGCTCTCCTCTTTGGGGTTTCTACTTTCACAGACTTTCTGAAACTTATATATGAAAAATCAATCATTCAGACACCTTCATACTCTCCAGCAAAGCCTTTGGATCTGCTTCGGAAACATCGGTACCCTGTAAATGCAAAGAAATAAGTTAGTTCCTGTCCTCACTTATGTTACAGCAGCTTTCTCGCTCTCTTGAAGTTAAAAACCACACTTGTCAAGTTACCAAGAATCCGCAAAGCGTAAACTCCTCTGTCCTGAAGATGTTGGAAAACTTAGTTAGAGCTTTACCTCTTACTGTTACAAAGCGCTGACACTGGAGACTCCTTCCATCAATGTTAATGTTAATAAACATTTCCTTACAGAAAACTTCACCATATTTAATCCAAAAATGATAACGTATTAGATAACGCATTAATATAAACCTGTGATTTGCAGCTGCACTACTATCAGAGCTGCTGTTATAGAAAATTAATCAACACCTTCTGACCAATCAGGATCCAGATTAGAAAACAAACACTTGTAACAGCACCCCGTCTCACCTCGTCGTCTTTCTCCGCCTCCTCCGCCAGTTTACTGAAGAAATCATCGTCTAGCAGGTTCCTGAGTGATTTCAACATACAACACTGGTGAATATCCACTTTATGATTTATCATTCAGCAACAAACAGCTCCGTCTCTCAGAGTGAGCGCTCACCTCTTGCCGCTGTGTGTTCGTAAGACACCCGCTGGTCTGCCGAGTCCTCCAGACGGAGACCGGGCCTTCTTCGGGAGATCTGAGAGGTTACAGTGGGGAAAGAAACACTTCATCAGGTCATATCAGTGCTATTTTACACAAGCATTTATTTATAAAGTAACACTATATAGCGCAGTGATGTCTCGTAGCTCGAGTGCAAAACCAAACAACTTCAGACATCAGTGCCATCAGATACTAACAGGACGACTATTTAAATCTGAACGTCCACAAATACCCCAGTACAGTCACGTACCATCAGCATCGTCTCCCAGCAGATCTCCCAGCACATCATTGATCGAGCCTGTAAACGCAAACACGTCACACTCACGCATCTGAGAAAACGTACTGGACGACAACTCATCTCACGTGTGTAAACCACTCACCCCTCAGGCCTTTCTTCTGTTTGGACGTCTGACGTGTGAAAAGAGAAAACAAAGAGTTTCAGATTAAACCTGTAACTCTGACGGTTGTGCAGCTGCAAATCACAGGTTTATATTAATGCGCTCGTTCTAATACGTTATCGTTTCTATAGTAACGGCTCATTCACAGAGACTCGTACAGTGTGTAATCGTTGATACGTTGAAGGTTTCTATAAGGAGACATTTAACATTTATGGAAGGAGTCTCCAGTGTCAGCGCTCCATAAAGCTGAAACTTTAACTTTTCTGACATCTTCAGGACGGAAGAGTTTACACTTTCCGGTTTCTCAGGAATTTGACAAGCTGCGGTTTTATTTTTGTCTTATTAATTTCAAGAGAGACAAGTGAGGGACTGTTATACAGCTGCTATAACGTAAGCGAGAACAGGAACTAACTTGTTTCACGAACATTCCACAGCATTAAATATAACTATACATAGAGGAAATGTATGAAGTGTCTTCTTTAATAAGTTGAAATTATAATTGTTGGGAGTTTGCTGTGGTATAAGAGGAATAAATCACTTCGGAATGTGCCGTTATTGGAAAATCATGAACTAGTTTTTAATGTAGTTATTTAAATGCACAGTCGAAAGAGGTTTTCATTTCAAATCACATACTGTATATAAATGTGTAAGTGACAAATAAAATCATGAATCTTGAATATAAAAGATTTGTGTGCAAACTACACAAGTGCTGAAAGTGATGGAAAACTGAAAGAATGATTGATGTTAAAAAAAAAACATGCAGATGCAAAGAAAGAAAGACAGACAGACAGAAAGAAGTAGGGGGTTGAGAGGAAGAATGAAATAAACTCAAGAAAGAAGTTGAAAGGTTTTATATTTGGTTTTATTTTTATTTTATAGGGTCTTGTTCTTAAATTCATAAATAAATGAATAAACTCAAGATCTCAGAAATCAGGAGAAAATCAGAGTTTAGGTCACAAAAATGTACCACACACTGGTGGTCTCCAAAATCGTTTTTATTCCCTGACTACAATCTTGAGTTTATTGTAAAACTGGCTTTTATGTATTTATTTATTTTTATTGTCTTTAATGCTAGCCAAGTTAACCAACCCTGCTACTGAAATGGCGTATGATCAGCACTAGATAATCACGCATGCATGCATTTACACAGGTAAGGAAATTTACTGCAGAAATTACACTCACTGACCATGATGCACACAGAGGAAGAGATAAATCCGGATAAATCAGAGCAGGGTTAGGACCTTATGCTCGTCAGCTACAGCAGGGCGTCCGCGTCGCCATTGGTAACCGCAGCTCACTGTCTTACTTAACAAACATATTCTCCATTTCTGTCACTTTATCTTCCATTAAAACTAACGACAATAAAACAAACAAACTCCCAAACAACCCACATCTCCTGTTATTATCTATTAATTAATTTATTTATTTATTCAAATACAAAAATAACCAGTTTGTCCTCTGCAGGTTTGAATTCCCGTAGCTGCTGCTGCTCCTGCTTCCTGTGACGCACTTCCTGTTCGCATCACTGCATTCTGGGTAATGTAGTGCTTCATTAAAATGGTGAGCTTGGAATAGTTATAAATAAGAATTCCAAATTTTATAGTGCTTGATAATGTTTATTAGGTTTAATTTTTTAAAAAAAGCATTATTATCATTAAACGTTCGTTTAAAAGCAAATAAGAATAAATACAGAAATAAGATTTAAGTGTGTCTTGACCACCAGGTGGCGATCAGTGTCTAGCTTATTTACTGTTTTCCAAAACGTGTATCAGAAATTCTCCTCATGATCTGATTTTGATTTTGATCATGTTGTTTGATTATTAGAATAGGATTAGATCTAAATGGGATATGATTTAAAAAGTTTTAGGCGAATCAGACACCCAAAGATTTCATCCAGAATCTTTGACCAGAGACTAAGACTTATAGATGATTAAAAGTTCACTCCACCACCAGGGTGTCAGCAGAGCCATTACGGAAAGTTATGGCTTCAGTAATCAGAATCAATGTCACACCATATTGTCTTAATGTATTACTCCCCACTATTGCTCACTTCATTGTCTTTTTCATCGTAGATGGGGTGCCAATACATTATGCAGAGCAACAGATGTGTGATTGTACACTTAGTGTTTAGAGAAGTTTTGTGTTTCAGAAGAATCCTTTATAAGTCAGTTCCTTTTTAAGATTAATTTATTTGTCCATCCCGCATGTTGTAAAATAACCACAAGAAGCACCCGCATGAGAGAACTCTGGGATCTGACCACCATGATTGCAGTGAAACAACTGCTCCATCTATCACAGCGCAGTGGTTCACATCACTGTGAGGTCCCACATGAGAGGCGTGCCGGGATTCATCAGCTCATGTTGGCTCACATTAAATTCATCAGATGTCTGGATTCTGAAAGACCCGTTTCCTCTAAGAGGCAAAAAATCTGCAGCAATGAGATGTCCTTTCATTATCTCCTGAGACGTTGAGATTAATCACACAATGAAGAAGAAATAAGAATAGCACCAGTTTATAAGTACCTTGCATAAGTTTTCTTCCACCTGGATCAATATTTAGCAGGACGACCGCTGGCTGATGCTCCTCAGGCTTATGTCTCTATCAGCTTTGTACATTGGGATCCTGATATTTTTGTCCACAGATTTTCAATCAGCTTGAGATCTGGGCTTTGACTGAGCCATTGTAACACATTCAGGTTCTTGGTCTTGAACACTGCAGTGTAGGTTTGGTACTGTACAGAATGCTGGAACGTACAGAATGCTGAAATGTACGGAATACTGGAGTGTACGGAATATTGAAATGTGCGGAAGACTGAAAGGTATGGAGTACTGGCATGTATGGAACACTGAAAAGTGTATGGAATACTGAAATGTACGGAATACTGAAGTTTATGGAATACTGAAATGTACAAAAGACTGAAAGGTATGGAATACTGAACTGCATGGAATACTGATAAGTATGGAATACTAGCATGTACGGAATACTGAAATGTATGGAATATTGAAATGTGTGGAATACTGAAGTGTACAGAATGCTGAAGTGTACAGAATACAGAAATGTGTGGAATACTGAAGTGTACAGAATGCTGAAGTACAGCCTCCGAGGATGAGTAAATATCTCTTGAAATGTTAAATTTCAGCAGGGTTCATGGTAATGACAGAAGGACATAAGCATTCTAGAGAGTTTAATAAGAAGCCTGAGTGCAGAATGATTCACCAAGAAAATAAAAAAAAACATACATTTATAATGAGAGTATCAACAACACACGATATTTGCATTGTTTTTTTCAGTATATTCTTCTATACAGGTGTCTATAGCAGGGAGAGAAACGTACGCATACACTCTGAAACAAGCATTTCGATTTCATGGGTAATTTAACCATTCAGAACATCACACACCACCTGGTGGGGTGAATTCCTTTGAATTTGTAATGGAGAGATGCTGTTGATAAGGCGGAGATCACATTCTAGGGATTAGACCTTTCTTGGAAAAGTCTTGTGCATGTGAATGTAAGTCACGAACGATTGTGTATCAAGTAGCAGAGCAGATGGTTTGGATAAGAGCAGGTTCGGATTTCATCCTGTCCTCCTCCAGCTGTGTTTGCCTCTTTGTCCGGCGGCACTCCCATGGGATTGGGAAAAAGCTGCAGAAATAACAACCATGGGAAGTCTGCCGTGAAAAAACATCTGAGCTGATTAAAGCCATGTGAGGACTCCAGGTGTCACAGATCCTCGGTCTGAGTGAGGAGAAGAAAATCCAAAACTTCCTGTTAGGGCAAGTTATAGTCATGACAGTGAATTTATAATACCTTATATATTAGTCTCAAAATCAAGGTTCTGCTGTTGCTTTTTGTTCTTTACAATTGGTGGTTTAGATGCAGAAGATAAGGTTTAGCAAAACTCATTTAGATAAGGTTTAGCCTCACTCATTCACTGACTTTCAGTAACTGTTTCATCCTGGTCAGGGTGGTGGTGGATCCTGAGTGTATCCCGGGAAGACAGCATAGATGGGAGACCAGTCCATTGCAGGGCATCAAACAAACACTGCAAGCACTGCAAACACAGCTTGGGTTGAGAGATGGAACAACACACATTTAACACCATTGGTGTCTTCCAATCCAATACGTATATATTCATTTATATATTTTATATTCCTTTATCTGTACATGATGACTATATTTTAAGAATCAGATGTCTGATTTGTTTGATTAGGAATCTGATTTCCTATTTATGCATTTCGACAAAAAAAAAAAAAAAAAGGAAAAAAAGCTTTTATAGAAGTCCAAATATAGTCACGGATCTAACAAAGCTCACAACATTGTATATTTAAAAGTGATTAGTGACTTTTGTTCTAAAAACGTCATGGTATTAGTGAAAGAACATGGAATTGTTTTATGTACATTTACATTGACATTTATTTGTTGGGTAGAAACCTTTATCTAAAGTAGCTAACAAATAAGACATGTCCATGATGAGACACACTACATAAAAACACTGAACGCTTTTATTACCTGCCCTCACAGATCGAGCCACATCATTGAATGTCTTCATTTCCCCCGGTGTCTCTTTCACTGCTGGTCTTTGGGGTCTCGTTCTCTCCATGAGAGTCAGCCTGCCTGGGTTTGGACCAAGAGACACATGCAAGAACTGTTATTGTTGGAGCATGGTGAATGGTGATGGTTTCTGTTAGGAGAAGTTTATGTAACATTTTTGGAAGGAGTCTCCAGTTTCAGTGCTTTCAGAGGTAAAGCTGTAACTTCAATTTTCCAACATCTTCAGGAAGGAGGAGTTTGTGGTTTCTTGGAAACATGACAAACTGCATTTTTTGTTTGTTTTTTTTTGTATTGAGGACAGAGAAAAGAGAGAGGCTTGTGAGGGAACAACTGTTTATAGCTGCCATAACGTAAGTGAGATCAGGAGCTAACTTTGTTTATAAATGTAATTATAACAGGATCAAATGTATGACATATTGTTTTTTAATAAATAAAAAAATTGCAAATTGCTGTGGTATAAGAGGAATATAACACTTTTGAGGAACTGATTTCCTTGTCCATACTGCTCTCGGTCAATAAACGCCCACAGTTTATAAACTGTTTATATAATTTTAAATTCCGAATTATTGAATTATGGAGACAACAAACAAACAATTTCACAACAAACTAAACAAAACAGTGGAAATGTAAAACAGTTCATGGTAGTAGATGGACTCATTTGAATCTCAGCTGTTGTATCTCCAGAAACACAAAACAGTTTACCATGAAAATTCCCTGGAAATTATTTTTCCATGAGACACTCTTTACAACTGCTGATTATTTGTTTGATGCAGGTGGCCAAAGTATAAACAATAAAATCTTTAATAGTAAAATAAAATAAATATTTAATTGGTTTAACTTAAACTATGATTTATGGAGCCAACTCCTCCAAGTGCACAGGAAAACAGATGAGAGATGAGCTGTTTTAAAGCGTGTTTGTGTGGGTGTTGTTGTGGTTGTACGGGTGTATTAGATGGTGAAACCTCATTAGAATAAAAGGATGGATTAGTCTGAATTCAATTACAACCCAGAGAGCTGTAGACCCTTTAAAACTCCAAAGCAGATTAACTCCCTCTTGTAATAAGTAATAAGTTAGCAAAACTTAAAAAAAATATATATATATGACAAGCAGGCGTTTAAAATTTTATAAAATGAAATGTCAGATGTTTTAGGGTTGCTTACACATATACTGTATATTGTATATTTCAAGTTTTTATACTCCTATTAATCAAATTAATTAAGTAAGTAAACAGTTTTTAGTACTTTAACTAAATATGTCATATTGTCAAAGCTTAATGTGTATCAGTAAACCATAAATTTGATGTAATCAAATATTTAAAGTAATCATTCAAAAAGTAATCAACTCAAAAACAAACACTTACCTGGAGTCCATGGCAGCCCACAGAACGCTCCATAAGTTTTTTTTTAATGAAATTTGGCACAGTGATTAGAGGACAGTCTCAGCTACCTACATAGCAGTTTTGGTGTAGACCACTCAAGCACTCTAGCACCAGCAGGGAAAGTTTGGACATACATTTACAATAACTCATCAACATCGTGTCATAGAAATGCAATTCCACTTTGCTCTGATTCTTTGGGTCATGCTGAGTTCAAGGGATATCATGATATTAATTTCTGCCGTATTGGATTTTCTGACAACTTGGGAGGGATAGTGAGAACAGAAAGGGAGGCAATATCTCAGCAATGGTTTATTTGGAGATAAATTTATTATATCTCCTTGGGAATAAGCGCTGATGGTCTTCTTCCATTGCTAAAGGGCAGAGCCCGGAAGTGCTTGGGCCCTTAATCACTGCTTGCTGCTATAATAATAATAATAATAATAATAATAATAATAGTTATTATTATTATTACTATTATTATTAGTAGTAGTAGTAGTAGCAGTATTATTATTATTATTATTATTATTATTTTTATAAGAGAAAGTGGAGGAAGAAGTGAACTCACAGTTGGGCTCTGTTGCAGAAGCATCGGTACAGCAGCAACCCCAGCGAGATCAGGACCATTGTTGTGGTGCACATGGCTGAATCCGGCCCAGGGAACTCCAATCAATGCGCGCACACACACGCACACACACACACACACACACACACACAAGCTTAGCAGTTCCAGAGAGTGACACACACACAAGGACAGAGAGTTGTATGTTGTGTCCAGTTTGTTTTTCCTTCTTCCTTATTTTTCCTTCTTCCTGTAAATGTCTCTCAGCCTCTCTGTCTCTCTTCAGTCCAGATCTAGCGTGTGATTGAGATTAGCTCAGAGGATTAGAGATGATCAGAATTAGGTAGAAATGAGTCAGCCAGGAGCATGCTGGGTAATTACAAAAGAACATATGCATTCAATCTAGGCATTAAGGCATGAGTACTCACATGACAATAAATGCCTTAATAAATATTTAATTTTAATCCAGAATTAAACATTTAATTTCACTTCATCTTCAGTAGCCACTTTATCCCGTTCATTCACACACTTGTTCACAACCAGGTGCAGATTAGGATCACCTATTCACCTATGGCAGGGGTTCCCAAACCGTAGATCTCCTTTTTTGTTTTATACAAATATCACTCTAACTATGATGGTGGACTTTGTGTGCTAATATTCTGAAGTGTTACTGGGAGTCACAGTCAAAGAAGCCACATTGAAATGAAGAGTGTACGTGCTATTTGAGTCGTTATCCTGCACTAGTGTAGGAGTTCAGCGATAAAAATTGGACAAATTGGTTCCACTGGCACTGGAGGAAAATACTACGGTCTTACAATCTATAGCGAATGTACACAGGGTTGCCAGATCTGCAGTTTTCCTGCGTAATTGTGCTACTTTCAACTTTTTGTCTCCAGGTTAGGGATTGGACATTTGGCATGCAATATAATAATGTTTTGAAAACCAAATAGAGCAGTTGTTGATATAGATAGTGAAAGTGTGTTTTGTTACAGCTGAAATGGTGTATCAGTAGAAAACTTTGCTGATGTAAAACAGCACACTGGACTGAAGACATATAATTGTCCATTTATTTTGTGAAAATGTAAAAATCTTGTTCTGTAGAAATTGATTAGGAGTCCAATCACTGGCAGTGAGAGCAGTAAACACCGTAATAAATGCTGTAATGGAGCAGGCAAAGCAAACTGGATTTTGTCGCTTATAACCTGTACCATGTGTTTACTTCTGTGTGCTTCTTCTGTCATATTTGTGGTTATGTCAAACTGCTAACACTTGGACTGGACACACTTGAGTATACACACACACAAATACACACAGATGTGACTCATTTTCAGGGGAAACCCGTTCCACTGTAATTTTTCATTACACGGAAATACAATGATGTTACTGGGGTTGCATGCTGAAAAGAGATTAATGAGGTGACATTTCAATTATCATTTAAGTGGCACCTTAAGGGAAATGTACACAGTGTTTCCCTTACAGTAAATGTAGTCGATAAGCTGAGACATGTTTCAGACGTCGGTCTGCTTGTTAGTATCTCTATCAACCTCTCACATTACTGAGGAGAGAAATAAAGTTCAGTGAAATCTGTAAAAGAAATAAAACATTCTTACAAATTGCAAATTTTATTAAAGGAATAGTTCTAAATATAAAATGTACACGATGTGCCCCTTTATCTTTAAATTAAATTCAATTAAATTTTATTTGTATATCGCTTTTAACAACAGACAGTGTCACAAAGCAGCTTTACAGAAATAAATAAATTCAGGATATACATTTTAAATGTATGAATTTATCCCTAATGAGCAAGCCAGAGGCGATGGTGGTGAGGAAAAACTCCCTGAGACGATATGAGGAAGAAACCTCGAGAGGAACCAGACTCAAAAGGGAACCCATCCTCATCTGGGTGACACCAGATAGTGCGATTATAAATAATTCCCTTCTAAATGTCCCCATGGTCAAAGAACACAGTAAAAGTGCCCTCTAGGCTGCCCCTATTCGAGAGAAAACAGTGTAAATCTAGGGTGCCCTTACAGTGGAGAAACCATGATGAAGTGCCCTAATGGCTACAAATCCATTCTAATCCATTGTGGTGATGTACAGAGGCAAAATTACGAAGATTGTGTCACTGTTCAAATACTTATGGACCTGATGGAAAAAATGTGACGAAATGCCCTGTAGGGTGCCCTTCCAGTTAAAAAAGATGTAGATACAGTGCTCTGTAGGCTCCTCTACATGCAAGAAAATTTTATATATATATATGACTCTCAGACAACATGTGTCCGCCCCGGGCCAAGACACACTTCATTCTTTGCTAATAAGTAATGGAAACTAATAGCCTTGTTTATCCATTTTGCTAAATCATCATACCCTTGCCTCTGACAGCTTTACAAACTTGATGTGATGTGCTGATGTGATTTCCGACTTTGTGACACTGGTACCTGATATATAAACACGGAGAAAAGGACGTCACAGAGACAAAAACAGTTATAGCATAAAAAAAGTTGAAGCTGAATCACTGTTTTCCTCATAGCATTTCCTCATACTATCATAGCTAATGCTTTAGATACAATGCTAAACTGGTAGACATTAGTATTTATGTTAACCTTGTAGCTCCAATGCAAAAAAAAGAAAGGAAACATTAGGCACCAAATATGTCTTGGCTAATTGACATTTAGGGAAACAACGTGTAAATTTGAGTAAAATCTTCCTGTCTCTCGTTTCTAAGTGCTTCTCTCTGTGGTGGTAGACTCTATCCCACAATCTCCTGTTCTGCTGTGTCAGCAGTAAATGGTGGTTTGTTAGCATTGTGCATACATGCCTAATGTGTACACATTAACTGAAAACAATTAAGCTTTTTACTTCCTGCACTTTGTTCCCGCTTGTTGGAGAAGTTGTTTCAGAACCGAATGGTGGAATTCACTTCTCAGAAAAGTGTGAGCTCAGAAACTTGTCCAGGCCACACCACTGCCTGGAATTTAACATCCGTATCTTACCATAAAATGTACTGAACTTTAGTGTGACCCGAGGAATCAGCATTAGAGTGTCACGCTGGTTTATGATTAATTACTGAGTCAGAGAGAAAAAAAAAGAAAGTAAGAGAGAGGGGAGTGAGATATGATATGAGATAGCATGTTATATGACAGGCTGCTGGCATTTATCACAGAGAAGTGATTGTGTATATATATGAACAGAACCACATGTGGACAGCTGATCTGAAATAATACTAGCACATTAAATAAATAAATAAATAAATAAATAAATAAATAAATAACCCTGCGCTTGCCCTGGAAAACCCTGGAAAATATGTACAACTGCTTGGGTGTTGACAGTAATGGAGTAAGGAACAAAAAAAAGTATGAATTAATGAAAGAGAGGGATGAAAAGTATCTGAGAATGAAAGGAAGAGATTTTTAAAAGCAGAAAAAGATGATGTCTTTGGTTTCTTGTCCACAGTTTTAATAGAAAAAAAGAATACAAAAATGGTGAAATATTATTTATTTTTTATATTAAGTGTTGTTTATGGCACTTATACAAAGACACACAGTATGAACTATGTATTGAAATGAGCTAATTTCTTTAATAATTAAAAAAAATTATAATGAATGATTCTTGTGAAACAATAATTTTTCTATATATTTTCTTTATTAACCCCTTAAATTGTGTCTCATTCACACATAGAAGCACAGTCGATGTCAGAGTAGACCTGCGTAATGTGCCAGCAGAATATGTCAATGAGTTTAGACCACGCCCATTGCACCTCCACCCCAAAGGTCTCTGGGAAAGTCTCCACCAGCACTTCTAGAATGGCTCCGATCAGGATCTGAGAGAAAAGCAGAGCTTATCAAGGAGGATTAATGAAGTAACTCTACAGCATTTTATAAAGCAGGGGTCTACAATCGTACCTACAAGGAGACAATGTAAACACTCAGTTACTGTTACCATCCTGAAGGATGTCGCTGAGTGTTATTCCTCTTATACAACAGCAATTTACCAAATATGCTTTTTCTTTTATTAAAGAAAAACATGAAACAGGTTAGTTCCTGCTCTTACTTACATAATAGCACCTATAAACAGTCGTTCCCTCACCAGCCTCTCTTTTTTATCTTAATAAGTTAATAAGATAAAAAAAAATCCTCATCTCGTCATGTTAGCAACAAACCACAAAGCACAAACTTCTCTGTCCTAAAGATGTCAGAAAAACCTAAACTTACAGCTTTACCTCTGACTGTTACAAAGTACTGACACTGGAGACTCCTTCCATGCATCTCTTTACAGAAAGCTTCACGGTATCAATGATCACACACACTTTTTAATCCGTCTGCCATGCCTGTGTCACTGTGAATGAACTGTTACTATAGACATGACTGTTTATTGGATGTTGTGATTAGTGTTTAATGCTGGAACAAACAAATATTTTGGACAAAAACAGAAATTTAAATTGCTATTTCAGACCTGAATTTAGCAGCTCTATGCACATGAAAATTGTATTTTGAACAAACATCTCTGCTTACTTTGAAGTACACTGCTTTTATGTTGTGTTTGAGTGCATGTGATTTGGCCATCAGCAAGATCACAGACACCAGCTTCTCTCCGTCTCGGACATTCTCCACCAGCGTGTTGAGTCCCGTCATCACCCGCAGCGCGTGTTTCTTCAGCAGGCCACTTGCCTGAATCTCCTCCACATCCTTCATGTTCTGGAAATCATGGAAGTACTGCTTTGACGATGGGAAGCTTGTAAACACCCTGGAAGGAAAAAAAATCAAATAAATTACCTGTATATCAAAAAAAATAAACTGCATGTCTGAAACCACAATCTTTTGCTATTCCAAATTATTCAGTTGAGAGAAGGCAGAATGAAGTCTTTTCATGAGGAACATTCTAAAATCATGGTCAAAATTAGGAGCCAAGGTCAAAACAGAGGCTGTTATCCCTCATCAGATTAAAGGATAAAATTAAAACAGGAACACACACTGAGCCATTGTGTTCGAGAACCCCCGATACGAGCGAGACAAGCACCTGATGAATGCTTTGACCCCTGCCACTTCTTTGCTGTGATACACCTCTCCCCAAGTGTTCTGGATCATTATTGTTTCTTCCTTGGTGAGTGTGTATGGTATTTCTCTCTGTTCTCCCTGCATGGTCTTTTTCAGCTGTGTATGGATACAATGAAGATTCCCAGCTTCCCTCCTGTTATCTCTCTACGACTCATTTAGTTACATTTGCATATTTTTTTCCACTCAGCAATATTGACAGTGATATCGTTGTGCTTCTGCCCTACAGCCAAGCATTAATGCCCCAGAGGAGTTTTGTTCATTTATTCGTCTGGAAATGTGTGAAGGTTGAGTGAGCATGCTTCCTTATCAGTGGGATGGAGGCTAAGTCTCATCAGGTGAACCTGGGGAGAAAAAAGTCGCCAGCTAGACCTCATCTGTATGACAGAACAATGTTATAGAAAATGACTCAACACCTTCTGACCAATCAGAATGCAGTGAAATATGCAGTGTTTAATGCTGGACCAAACAAATATTTTAGACAATGACAGAAATTTAAATAGCTATTTCAAATCTGAATTTAGCTTGATATCAGCAAGATCTCATTTGAATGACATATTATGCCTGTTGTCTCTCCCGTTTTTCTCGAAATTGTTTGTCAAAGAAGGTGCAGAGGTGTGTTGAGAGGGAATGTTGCTCTCCACCTGTGGATAATTCCCAGGGGCATCACCCAACCCACCAAACAATACATTATGAGGACTGTGAGTCTTCAAATGGATAAACTAAAGCCTTAATTATGCTTTATCTGAACATGATTATGATACCTTCAGTGCATGAATCAGAATGGCATCATGGATAAAGCAGATTATAGCAACTCCCTTATATTTCTATACAAACAGGGTTACGATAGATGAGTGGGCATTGGTAGCTCCGTGGTTAAAGTATTGGATTTCTGTTCAGGGCCGAGTTTCCCAAAAGCATTGCAAAGTTAAGATCATCTTAATTGGGAAAGATTGTGTTCAATGTGATGCTTGCTCTATCCTTTAACAATGAGCTTTTGCATCACATCGACCTGGAAGATTGTGGGCTTAAATCCCACCATCAATAAGCTGCCACTGTTGGGCACTTGAGCAAGAACCTTAACTCTCAACTCATCTATATCGTGTCTCAGTTTTAAATTGCTTTGAATAAAAGCAATAATGCAAATGCAAATGTAAATGATGCCTTCTGAGCATTGGAAAGACAGTCTGAAGCATTTCTGAAAAAAGTCATGTCTCACCAAACAGGATTAATTTAACAGGATTCCAATACCTTCAGAGTGTTAAAGTGTTAAAAAGCAGTTTGGATAAAGCTGCCATTTGGATAAATCGCAGTCTCACTTTCATCCGAACAGCATTCTGATGATTTTGGAGCATTGGAAAGGCTCTTTTTGCAAAGCACAGTATGGCAGTTGGGAAAAAGTCCAGGTTCACCTTATAATTTCATCCAAACAGGTTTTGGGTGCCTGCAGAATGTTGGAAAGGCAATTTGGATGAAGTACAGCACAGTGGTTTGGAAGAAAAAAAAAGTCAAGGCTTGCATATACTTCTATCCTAATAGGATTCCAATCTCTTTGGAGTGTTGGAATGGCACATAATGTACTTTAAGAAAATGTGGGCAGTGGCAGTTTGGAAAAAAGTCAAGACTCACTTATACTTCCAACTGAACAAGATTCTGACACCTTTGGAGCATCAGAAAGCACTTTGGATAAAGTGGGACTTGATAGTTCTGAAAGAAAGTCAAGGTTCAATTATACTTACATCCAAACAGGATTCTGACATCTTCTGACACAGGATTCTGAGACCTTTGGATCATCAGAAAGGCATTTTGGATAAAGTAGAGTGTGAAAGTCTTACAGCAACGGCTCCACCAAACCAATGCACTTATCCTTAAATATATTTAGAGATTTAATGGAACAACAAAAGAAATTCTATAAAACTTTTATTTCTGAACCAGATTCCTTCGTTCTTCTGATCCAAAAGATTTCAGATTTTATTTTTTAGGTCTTATGTCAGAAAAAACCTTCAGGCTATTCTACTGAGCCTGTTTATCTACAGCATGGTGAACAGAACTGATGTCAGATTTTACTATGCAGTTGAAAATATTTAAAACAACTTTCAATGGATGAAAAATCAGCCACTGCATTTCCCTGGAGGTAAAAAGCAAGCTTTCCTATGGTCTTTCTACATATTTATTATATTCGTTTATTTGAGACTTTTAAACAAAGTTACCCATAATTAGCCCATGCCTATAGCTGTGTGGATGAGGGTTTTGAACAGTGTTGGGATGTAAACTACACTGTCATAAAAATAATAATAAATAAGCTTCCTACAAATAATCTGAGAGAGAGAGAGAGAGAGAGAGAGAGAGAGAGAAGCATTTGACTTTAAGGAAAGGGAAGAAGAACACAAAAATAACTTTATTATTGGCTTACTAAATAACCGTCCTGGGGTTAAATGTTAATGTAAGTGTTAATGATCCCTTTATGGTGCCACTATGTACCTTAAATGATTTTTAAATGTATATGAAATAGAGTTTTTCAGGTAAAATTTGTATTGTAAATGTACTGGGAGCATTTCACCCCCAGTGCCAAGTGTCTGCATGTGATTATCAGAGTTATATTATTGGATTAAACATAAACAGCGGAGATGGAGAGACCTGCCTTCTCTCCACTTCTACACGTTTCTCAGTGTCAGTGTGTGAGACGTGCTGAGCTGAGCGCACAGACATGTCCAAACCACACCACTGCCTTAAGCTGTACAACACACAGAGGTGTGCACAGGAATAAAAACCTCTCCTCTTAAATCTTATTCCTGTTCTGTAGCTGCAGGATATTACACACTCACTCACTCACTCATTGACTGACACACTCACACACTCACTCACACATTCACGCATTCTCTCACTCACACACACACACTCACTCACCTACTCACTGACTGACACACTCACACATTCAGCCATTCTCTCACACACACACTCACTCACCCACCCACTCACTCACTCACTCATTCACACACACACTCACCCACTCATACACTCACTCACTCACCCACTCACTCACTCATTCACACACACACACACTCACTCACTCACTCACTGACTGACACACTCACACACACTCACTCACACACTCACTCACTCACTGCTGCTGCTGTTATATACATGACACTTCCACCCGAATGATATCTGTCTATCTACCTGTCTGTCTGTTTCTTTTGTTATCTAAATGTAAAAATTTATAGTAAAAATAATACTATATATATATATATATATATATATATATATATATATATAAAATGTATAATGTTACTGTAAACACCTCTGTTCCATTTCTTTCTCTGTATTTTACAGTAGAAACCTTAATGTGAAAACAGAGAGCAAGAGCGGAACGAGTTCATGTAAAAAGACTCTTTAATAATAATAATGAACTGGAACACAGCAGTCTGTATGCTGTGCTCTATATAAAACTGGCGATGTTAATGGAATTGTAATTACAGTCTGATTTAATCTGATGCAGTTGATTAATTGACTGTCTTTGCAGATCATGGATTACATGACACTTATTTCTTTTTACCAATCCATTCGAAACAGATAGTATAAAAATACATCTATTAAGATCATAATCACAAAAATCATAATAACATCATATTTACAGTAATACAAAAACTGAAATAGTAATGTTTAAAAAAACACACGAAAAGACAAGCTTTTAATCATTGTGGAGATTAAATGGCACTGTACATGGTACTGTACAGGTGCAGGGTTACAGCACTGGAGATATAATCTCATACTGATGTGAACTATTATTTTGGAGGTTAATATTAGGTACTGGTGGAATAAAATTGGATTTATATTAATAATAAAAAAAATTAAAAGCCCAAATTTTATAACAGCACATGGCATTTTCTTGATTAAATGATAAAGAAAGGATTTTTCAACAAACAATTCTGTAAAAGTCTTTTTCTGAAGAGTGTGTTCACATGAACGTTTTAAATATTAACATCATCCAAAGACTAGATTTTTGTTTCTTTTTTTTAAGCATGCACAATTTTTGTTAGTTTTGAAAAAGTTGCTAATGTGATGTTATATATCAATACCAAAAAGCTATTAATGTACAGTATTGTGCAAAAGTCTTGCCCCCCCCCTTTTTTAGTACAAACTTTGTTATAGATTTTTATTTTCTGACATCTACATTATTGATTCAGTACAAAAACATTTTAGATTCCAAACATTAGTTTTCCAGCACAAAATGAAATATTACAGA
>CM075031.1:2373081-2387175 GCA_037576675.1 Pangasius sanitwongsei | reverse complement strand
ATTTAGTTTCATTATTTTTGAAGGCATCTTTGCTCTACAGCATTTCTTTGCATGTGCCTGAGACTTTTGCACAGTACTGTATATATCATTCATATAAAGAAATAATGAAATTAGTCTTGTGTTCTATGTATATACTCATCTCTCTCTCTCTGTCTCTCTTTCTGGTCTGTGGTAAATATAAAATGTAAATGGAGATAAAGGAATGTGTTGTTTCACTTCCTTTACTCTATTGAGCTACAGGAGAGTCCCAGCACTCACACAGAGTGAATGTAATAATGTCACTTTATCCATGATGAATCTGCAGAGACAGATTTCCTCAGACGAAACAATATTGTATAGCGATGATAGTCTCTCTCTCTCTCTCTCTCTCTCTCTCTCACTCTGTGGAAGCCCAGCCAATCTCGGAGTAGACCCGTGTGACGTGCCAGAAAACCACATCCATCAGTTTAGACCACGCCCTCTGTGCCTCCGCCCCGAAGGATTCTGGAAAAGCCTCCACCAGCACTTCTAGAATGACTCCAGCCAGGATCTGTGAGAGAACCGCAGAGAGGAAAGACAAGGAGGGAATAATCAAGTGAATATAACAGTATTGGCATTACAGTCAATTTAACTGGTGATATTTTAGTAGATTAATAAATATGCATATTAAAATCATGTCCAAAGGTTTACCATAATGAACTGTTTTTTATTCTACCACTCATCAGAAACTAAAATGATTGACTCAGTTGACTACTTTTAGTAGTATTCAAGAACACATTCACCTTAAGCTTTATAAAAAAAAGTACTTATTTATAAATAAATCCTTTTATAGAATTTAAGAGCACAGACTGGTTAAAAAGTGAAATTTGTCACTGCAGTGGTTTTTCTGTGTTATTTTACTAAGTAATGAGCTGGAGACCTCATTAGAAAATAAGAACTGGTATTGAGCACATTACAAGCATTAAATGCTCATAAAATAGAAGTGTTGCATCATAAAATAGAAGAGCCAATCAAGTTCCAATATTCAAATTAAGCCCAAGCTAGAAGGCAGAGGGTAGATAGTTACATATTTTTTTTTCTATTTTTATATTCATTGTATCTGAATTTCTAAATGAAGAAAATGATGCAGTTGTGTCCACAAGAGTGGAAGCACATTAAACCACATTGTTTTTTGTTTGTTTGTTTGTTTGTTTTTTATAAAATCTTTTTTTTTCTATATTCACGCCCAAAAATTTCAGTTTCTAGATGAGCTGCATTCACGAAATGTTACTTGTTCATTCCTATCCATAATTAGAAGGATATTACAAAGAAAATTTCCAAAATGTTGATGATAATTGAATTTATATTAAATTTTATACTTAAAAATGGCATTACACATTTTTGTTTATAACAGTGCATGGTAGTTTTCTTGGTTAAACAATAAAGAAATGGTTTTCCAACAAGTTGTCTAAAAGCTTGTCTTGAGAGTGTCTTCACAGTGAAATAAATACTTTAAATGTAACATCATCAAAAGACTAGATTTTTGGTTTTATTAAGTATGCAAATTTAAGCAGATTTAGTTAGACAAAGCCTCATGTCGATGCATAAAGGTGAATTTTTGAAAAAGTTCCAATACAAAAAAATAATTCTAAGAATATCAACAAATATCTGGTGAAAATTAATCTATCATTTTAATTATTCACCTGTAGTGTCTTCCCATAACTTTACATTTGTGTAATGTGTGTGTGTGTGTGTGTGTGTATGTATTTAACCTCCTCCACTTATCCACTTACTTTAAAGTACACTGGCTCGACGTTGTGTTTGCGAGCGTGTGATTTGGCCACCAGCTCCACTACAGACGCCGTCTTCTCTCCATCATGGATGTTCTCCACCAGCGTGTTGAGAGCCTTCATCACCCTCACGGCGTGTTTCTGCAGCTGCATGCTCGACTGCATTTCCTGTGCATCCTCCATGTGGCGAAACTCACTGAAGTACTGCTTTGATGAGGGGAAACTTGTGAAGAGTCTGTGGAAAAAAGGTCCAATAAATAAATAAATGCACAAGCTATTCACTCTGCAGTGCAATCTAACTTCTATCGTGAGTTGCCTATACAAGTTAAACTTAAAATTCTGTAATCTGTAATTCTGTAATTGTGTGTGTGTGTGTGTTTTAGCCCTGATAATACTGCAGTTCCAGAAACATGCATAAGCTGCATAATATTTAACCAAGGGAGAAGCATTGACCCCTTACTGCAACGCACACACACACACACACACACACATCTTTTGCCTTATCACACATTTGTTCAGAAACTATTTTGACCAAAAAACACGAGAGAGACAGCAGCCTGTCATTCTTTCGTCATTGATTTATCAAAGCATCCAGCAACACACAAACACACACACACACACCAAAATTAAACTGGTGTACAGTTAAATTGGCCCATGACCTCCACTGCTCTGTGCTGCTGAATGAAGCTAAATGGTGGCTCAAAGCAGCTTTTTAATCGCCTTCATTACAAATCAAACAAGTGGGAAATTATTTCTCTCATCTGTTTTATCTGTTTCCTTTTTTCTGTCTCTTTCATCTTTATTATCCGTTTCTCTCTACACTCTCCTTTATCCACTTCCCCGAGCAGAACGAACCACTGACCATTTGATTTAGGTGTCTGGTGTTCTTATGTGTAGTTGTGAACAGAGAGTTCTGCATGTGTTCATTCTTTCACCTTCAGGATATGTTTTTTTTTTCGATCAGGGTCACTTTCGCTTAAATTAGTAATTGCTTTATATTTTGACAAATAGAGTAGAACTATGTTAAAAGATAAGAATAAAATAAGTGCAGAAGTGGGATTTAAAATACACTTTTAAACAGATCCAAGCCTCATGTTTGGATGGAAAGATCCAGTTCTCATGTTAGGATGGATAGATCCGAGTCTCATGTTTGGATGGACAGATCCAGTTCTCATGTTTGGATAGACAGATCCGGTTCTCATATTCAGATGTCCGTGTAATGCACTTAAGCCCATTCTCAATGAAGTGTTAAACTGCACAAGGCACCAGACCTTCTGAGACCTGCGCTCTTGTGCTCCTGAGCTAATCAGAAACAGAAATATACAGAAGAATGTAGGTGTGTTTTGAGCAAACATCTCCCTTAGAGATAGTTTATCAATACATTTGTGTCGGATTGCACTTATTTATTTTCTGAAGCCGTCTTTCTTTGTCAATTAAAGGGAGAGATAAAGTCTAGATTTATTTCCACTGGCTTCTCTACACAGATGCTTGTACTTGGCATGCCTCATTCTTTACAATATCAGACACAGTTTCTGAATTACTTCAGAAATGTCAGCAACACAGAATGTTCTAGAAAACCAAAAATGTGGCCCTGGTTCCTATCAGGAGAATTTATTATGTGGAAGTATGAGGTATTTTTGACAGCTCTCCAGGAATTTAGACATTGATTGCTGCATTCAGTGATAAACCTGTCAAATTTGCTCAATGATCAATGACAAATAGATACACATATTTTAAGAATATATTGTGTGCTGTGATGAAAGAAACAGTATGCGATGCCTTTCAGAGAATAACTATAATTTACAAAGATTACAGTGTCTAAGTAAAAATCTCATTCTTGATATGTGTGGCAGTATTTGATATTTAAATTGGTATTTGGCAGCGACATTCAGTGTTTGGTCTTGTTAACTGGTGGTTGGTGCTGGCACTCAGTGTTGCTGCTGGTTTTAGTGTTGTTATTAGTATTTGGTATTGATTTTGGTTATTAATATTCTGTGTTTGATCTTGGTATTTTGTTTTGGTATTTGGTATTGGTGTTGCCATTGGTATTTGTTATTGGCATTTGGTATTTAGTCTTGGTATTGGTACTTGGTATTTGGCATGGATTTTGGTATTGATATTTAGTATAGGTATTTGGTATTTAGCATTGGTACTTGGCATTTGGGTATGGATTTGGATATTAACTGTTCATATTGGTATTTGGTGTTAATTTTGGAATTTGGTTTTGAATTTGTTATTGGGTATAAATTTGGGTATTTAATGTTGGTACTGGTATTTGGTATGGATTTGGGTACTTAGTGTTGCTATTGGTTTGGGTACTAACTGCAAAGGACTGTAATTACCTTTTAGAGTAAAGCTTTAAAGCAACACTATATACACCTTTCTAGGTAAAAGATACACACCACCCCATGGTACCAACCAAGCAGCACAGAATGGTACGGTTTAGTACCCTTTTTTCCTGAGAGTGCAATATATCTCATATATTTCACTCATCAGGGACTCTGAACTTAAATTTATACATTATGTCTTAAATGTATACAAATTTACACAGTATGTCTCTTTTAAAAATCTGGGGAAAATTGTTGGATAACTGCCTCCATATCATTTCAATTTATTTACTTTGGCCTACAGAAGAAAACTAAATGGGAGAAAACATTAAAATTCCCTTTCTCCATTTGACCTCTAGTTTATTTGAGATGTTTACCAAGTCCAGCAGTGGTTCTGAAACATTATGAAATTCAGTGTGTGCATAAATATCTTTGGAACATGTAATGAATTGAAAATCAAGCAGACTCACTGACCTACTTAAGCTAAGATTATGAAAAACAGTTTTTTGTGCTCCAAACATGCAGAGCTGCAGAAAGAGTCCCAGTTCATGGTTGATGTCCATTGATACTTCGCAGAAGCGCACACACTGATAAACAATTAATCCTATTAATAAAGAAATTATTTTAACTCTAATGTACCAGTTTTAAAGATTCAGTTACGCTGTTCCTGTTACTGTGTTAATTTTACTTTTTTTCTTTTCTGACTGCTTTTGGACTGTAACTCACTCAGTCTACAGTCTGATTCCTATTCCACCAACTAAGATAAATATCCCAGCATACATTTCAGTGGTCAAGCATTTTTTACTATGCCTGCTGTAATCATTACCACATAACTAAAACCATCTGTGGTACCATAACCCACACACATATGCGTACCTTGTGTACCTAAGAGCAAATTTATACAGTACGTCTTTTAAAAATCTGGGGAAAATTGTTGGGTAACTGCCTACATATCATTTCAATTTATTTACTTTGGCCTGCAGCAGAAAACCAAATGGGTGAAAACATTCAAATTCCCTTTCTCCATTTCACCTCTAGATTATTTGAGATGTTTACCAAGTCCAGCAGTGGTTCTGAAACATTATGAAATTCTGTGTGTGCATAAATATCTTTGGAGAAAAGGTTTGGATGGAGATTGTGGAACTTGGTGGAGGGGTAAGGCTGGCAGAAGTTGACATCAATTACAGCAGCTTTAAGTCATGGTTGGTTCAGCAAATATTAAAAAATATCAAATTCAACCATTATGAATTTGTTCATATATTTTGAACAAATATGTGTAGCTAAATGGAGGATTAATAGATGGATAGATTAATAGATGGATGGATGGATGGATGGATGGATTGACAGATGGATGGATGGGTGAGTGGGTGGTTGTGTGTAGAACTGGTATATGGATGAATGGACAAATGCATGATTAAAATGGTTGGATAGATAAATAAATGAATTGATGATAGGATGTAGAAATAATGACTTGGAAGGATGAATGAATGAATTAAAGTATTCAATGACAGAATCTAAATTCAGTAGAATTAACTTGTTTAATGCCATGTTAATTCGCTTTTATATCTCTCTTCCAATTTACAGAACAAATGATAATTGCATAAAGCCTAGGAAATTAGTTAAATAATGAATTCTTTGTTACTTTCTTATAAAAGCACATCCTGAAATGTTTTAGTCCTCTTGTTCCTCTTAAACAGTCATTCCCTCATTAGACTTTCCTTTTTTCTCTCTCTTGAAGTTGTCTTTTGTTTTTTTATGACTTGAAGACAAAAAAAAATGCAGATTGTAATGGTACCGAGACACTGTAAAGTGCCTCCTCTAGCCTGAAGATGTCAGAAAACTTAAAGTTACAGCTTTACCTCTGACTGTTACAGAGGTCTGACACTGGAGACTCCTTCCAAAAATGATACTTACAGGAAACTTCACCACATCAACGATTACATGCATTTCTAATCCATTTATATGGAGTGTCCACCGTACCAGTCCCTGAGAATGAGCTGTTACTATGGAAACAATGGCATTTAAAGCCAACTTTGTTTCACACAGCCAAAATTGGTAACAATTTAAACAACTCAAAGATCGCCTAAGAGGCAGGATTAAAACTCATACCTTTTCTTTCCATGGAAGGTAACGCCCCAGCCCCACACTCTTAAAAAATGACCCTTAGGAGTTCTTTTGAGTTGTTCCTCTGGAAAAACCATGAAAGCTTCTATGTAGAGTCCTGTAACAATGTGTTGGAAAAAGTTCCAAGTAGAACCATTTTTGGAGACAAAGAAGAATTAGGTTGTGTATGTAACCATGTTCTATGAACGCTCGATAATCTCCTTATGTCACCTTATGTTTGTTAGATCAGGAACACATTAAACTGTGTTGTAGAAATGTTGCTTTTGGATGATTAATGGTTCTAGCTTTGTAAAGGACAAAACAAAGAGCCCTTTGGTGGTGCTAAATTCAACCAGCTAACAGAGAAATACAGATCTGAAAGAGAAAAGCAGAGAGAGAGAGAGAGAGAGAAACAAATGAAGACAGAGAGAGAGAGATAGACAGAGATAAGTACCTGATGAGCACAGCGATTCCTGCTGCCTCTTTATTCGCATACACTTTTGACCAGGTGTTCTTGATTGTCATTCTTTCTTCCTCCATGAGTGTCTCCGGTCTTTCCATCTTCTCATGCTCTCCTCCGTTTACCTCCATCTCACACACTTCACACACTTTCTCACACACACTTCACTCACCCTGTCACACACTTGACACACACTCTCTGGGATGCAGCTGCAACTCTGGGATGCTTTTTCCTGGTGCTTCTGTTTTTGGTGAATGAGTCGGCGAAGGCAGAAAGTGCTGAATGAGTAGTGCCCTTCCTCTTTCCCTCTTTTATATCTCTCCCTTCTTCCCTCCCTCCTCTTTCCTCATCTTTTTTTACTCTATGTAACTCAACCCCACTCAGCAGCTCAACAGCTGTTCAGTCGTTTTTTTTCGCTAAGTGAATTGACTAAGGCAGCATTTGCTAAATGACTAGTGCCCTCCCTCTTCTCTCTCTCTCTCTCTCTCTCTCTCTCTCTCTCTCCCTCTCTGTCACCTTTAAACTCTGTCCCTTCTTTATCAAGGAACCGCACAGTCATTGCTGCACAGCACGAGTTGCATAACAGACTAGTGGTATAATCTCATGCTGCTTTATATTGAGTGTGTGTCTAGGTGTGTGTGTGCATGTGTGTGTGTGTGTGTTCAGGAAATGAATATGATAAAGAGGGGGTAACACTTAAATGTCTTGTCAGGTGAAGAACATTAATGTAAGATCAGAGTTTTATCAAGCCTGCAGGATGGAGATTTTGGAAAAGACCCGGCAAACACTTTACTTTATAACCTTAAGCTTTAGTTCCACCTCATTGTCAGTCTGCACAATGAATCCTGGTGTTTGTCATTTTAGAGCTTTTGGTCATGTTGGCCAGTTGTTTTTTTCTGCATTACACCTTTTTTATAACTCAATATGCATCCTAACGTTATTCTTGAGGTGTTTGTCATAACAGTTTATGGCGTACTATCACTGGGTTGGTGTGTTCACATGAGCGTACTCAGATCATTTTGTGTGGATGTGGATATTTTCAAATATCTGTGGATGGGAATTTTTTTGAAAACAGAGTCGTAAAAACTACATTTTCAGACGCATGTGGATGCATGTAATGTTTTGAGAACAAATAAACTTTCTTACAATGTTACTGCGGTTACTGCTACAATTTTCAGTTGTAGGAACATTAACACTAACATTTCCACATTTTTTTTTTGTCTAACTGGGAATATAATTGCAAGGGCACTGCTCATTAGTCTTCTTTAATGTAAGATCAGCATGTTATCAAGCCCACAGTATGAGTCCTTCTTTCCACCAAGAGTGATTACACAACTGTTATGATGTCCAAAAAGTCACAACATGGAGTCAAATCACTTCTGCAAACATTCAGTTCCTCACACTCACAGTGGTTTGTTTGGACATGGTGGTGGTCCATACAAACAGGGGATTTTATATGGTATGGTGTTTACTCTGACAGAAAACCCTTGTGTATACGGGCTTGTTGCTATTTCAAAAAAAAAAAAACATGGATAAAGAGAAATATACTGGTGTGTCAACATGTGTGTGAAGTTATCAGTGGCTATTTGTTATATGTTATCTGTTTAGTAAAGTGTTTTAATAATATACTGCAACTCATCTAACATTTTTCGTTTAGGAGCACGTTTTATGAAAGCTAAAACCCTGTGAACATTTGGTTACAAAAGTATTCTGTCCAGTTTTCTTAGTGTTTTCTCAGAATTGTTCTTACGTAACGTTTATAAACCTCCAGTGTTATTTATGTCTAACTGAGAATGTTGTTTGAACAACATTCTAACCGCACAGAACATTGTTTAAGCTGAAATGGCAGGTTCTAACACAGCTAGAAATTTTAGAATAGTAGAATGTTTTCTGAATGTTACAGCCACACAAACACTTGTTTCCAAGAATGTTTTCTTAGTGTTTTCTAAGAACTATTTTTATATAATTTTTATAAACATTCCTACAAATTTGCAGCAACATTAACAATGGCTTCATATTTTTCTTTTTTTTTTGGTTTTAGAATGTTGTTTGAGCAGTTTAATAATGTCGGAAAATCAACCCTTATTACATAAGATGTTTTTCTAACTTTCTCACAACCTTTTGAATAGGACTGAGCATAAAATTCATTCTCTAATTCTCTGTTAGCTGGGAACTAGTTTAGGCTGAAATCTAACTAACTAACTAACTAACTAACTAACTAACTAACTAAGTAAATAAATAAATAAATAATACATTTCAAAAACAGTATTTATTAATAGTTTGCTCACACAATGTTCCAGTAGCTAAAGTTATGCAAATGGTTGTATCAACATTCCTACAACTGAAAATGAGCAACATTTAATAAAAAATGCATAAAATGTTCTTAGAAAACAGAATAAATTACAGATTGAACATTCAGGCTAGCTACCACAGGAGGTTACTGTTAGCTAGCTAAAGTTACTACAGGAGGTTATTGTTAGCTAGCTAAACTATCCACAGGAGGTTATTGTTAGCTAGCTACATTGTTTCTCAAAGTTATTCTTTCCTCCTTTTTGTGACAATACATATTATGAGACCATTTAAGAATACTTCACAGTGTTTTAATATTGTTTTGTTAGAAATTAGGTTCTAACATTAAATTGCTAGCTACAACAGATGACTTTTATTTATATTTATAATAAAGCAGGGTTCCTGAACCTTTTTTTTGCTAGAGGCCACATTTTAAGGGCTCGAAGTTCTCATGAACAAAATAATGAAATATACCATTAGTTAGTTTAGTTAGTGACGATAGTTTAAATTTTTAGATATTTATACATCATAAATAATGGAGGGTAAAAATCTATAAATCTCCTGTGACCACTTTTGCATCTCAGGTAAGCCCAATAATAAGGATAATAATAAGGACACTGGAGCACAATAGTGAGATGAGTGAAGTGGGAACGAAGGCCAAACAGAACAATATTGCCCCTTTTTTTTGATTTGTCATGGTCATGGATTGGCTCCTCCCAACATTCCCTCCATAACATACCATAACATACAGGCCTGGTGTTTTCCTTGCGGCAAAATGTGACCTGTGCTGACCTTAGCAGAGACATGCGGTCTTCTTCGGTATTTTGATGATCAGGATATTGATGGAAAGCAGGTGGAAGCTGTTAGCCGTACAGCATAACACACTGAAGTCTGAGCCTTGTTGTAGTAAGTCGAGTTCTTTTAGAATCACAGATGAATAGAGTAAGAATAGAGTAATCTTCAAGACTATAACACACGTGTAATCACCTCGACTCATTACTACAAAGCCATTTTGAACCTGGATAATTGAGAACCTTTAAAGACACAATGATATGTGGCTTCAGGGCAAAGTGTCAACGCTTGTTATCCTATGAGCTGGTCACTCAGGTTTCACTCGGGATTTGATCTCTAAATCCCTCAAAGAATTCAGCCAGTGAGACACTGAGGAGACACTGAGACTTGGGCCTTGATCCAGTAAGGTCCAAAAGTCTGAGCCCACTACCAGGAATGGTTTTTAGTTCATCAATTATAGAATTTGGTCAAATTATACAGAATTTTTCCAAACAATTTTTTTTTACACTTTTTTGTAGTGAAGTCCGTTAAGTAAGGACACTGTGCGTCATGCTGTTATAGGAAAATAATCAACGATGGGGTGGTGTGATGAAGCAGAGTGACTGCTACCAGCATGAAGTTGATTATTTTAATAAAACAGCACAACCCAAAATGTTTTATTTCTCTTATACTACAGCAATATTCCAACACTTACAATTTTTTATTTATTAAATAACGACTCATTATACTTTTTTATCTATTAATAGTTACAGTTGTGGTCATAAGTTTACATACACCTTGCAGAATCTGCAAAATGTTCATTTAAAAAAAATAATAAGAGGGATCATAAAAATTGCATTTTGTTTTTTATTTAGTTCTGCCCTGAATAAGCTGTTTCACATGTAGTCCACAAGACACAATAATAGCTGAACTTACACAAATGAACCAAAAGTTTACATACGCTTGATTCTTAATACTGTGTGTGTTATCTGGATGATCAGTGACTGTTTTTATGCTCTGTGATAGTAGTTCATGAGTCCCTTGTCCTGAGCAGTTAAACTGCACACTGTTCTTCAGAAAAATCCTCCAGGTCCCAACAGCAGCTATACAATGTTGAGATCAATCTTTTCACACTGAGGGCAACTGAGGGACTCGTACACAACTAGTACAAAAGTACAAAAAGTACAAAAAAAAGTGCAAACATTCACTGATGCTCAAGTGAACTATTACAAAAGGTGCAAACATTCACTGAAGGCAACACACTACATTAAGAGCCAGGGGGATGTAAACTTCTGAACAGAATGATCGGTGCAAATTATTATTTTGTTTAAAGATTTTATTTTTTCATTTAGTCTGCCCTTCAGAAGCTACATAAATATTTACAAGTTTTCCAGAACAGAAAATGATAACAATTTACACCGATCATCCTGTTCAAAAGTTTACACCACAATTTTACACAAAATTTTAATAAATTAAAAAGTAAATAAATAAATACCACTCCCAAAAATGAATTATAAGAGATTTTTTCAGAGACTACATGTGAGAAAATTAGGATTGATGCCAGGGGAAATCCAGCCTCTGATGACATTAGGCAACACCACATGCAGCAACACATTCAGAAACTCGATACACTATGATTTTTTTCTGTATTATATTTACTTTCGCCCTGTGTTTCGGAGGCCATGTAGAAAAATTAGCTCAGGTTTTAGGTTGCCTTTTCGGGTCAGACGTTAGTTTTCATGGTACATTTCAAAGCACACAAACAACAACAGCCTGTTTTTTTTGTTTTTTTTTACAGTGAAATTAATAAATAGCAATTTTGATTTTTTTTTTTTTTGTCACTTACTATATTAAAAAGTAAATGGATTGTCTGTGTGTAGGAATATCATGAGTCAAAAGGGATAAAACATTAAATCTAAAAAATAAATGTGTTTCAATGTGTTTATGAACAAAAATTTAATATTCAGGTCTAAAATATTTCATTTTGATTATCTAAATTATAGAAAATATCATTTTTGAACAAAATATAGCAATATTTTTGATGCATACACAATTTAGAGTGTTGCATAATGCATCTAAAATGTTCAACTTTCAATAAAAATAATTAGATTTTAAAAAGCTAAAGCATTGGAGTCTGGCACAAAAATAAATATTACATTTAATTTGGGAAATTTAATTTAGCTTGTAAAAATATATAAGAGAAATGCTGCACTGGTGTGATTTTATATTTTCCCGAAAAACAGCCTTAACGTGACTCACCATGTCAAGTGTGGACACTGCGCATTACACATATACACACACGTACACATAATTTTCTTCCTTCTGTGACAGATTTCATTTTGTTTCACCACACAAACTGAAATCTGACTACCTCAGTAATGCTAAAGGCTTTTTCTAATCTCAGGATTAACAAACCTCTCTGTATAATCTTTTAATTGCATGCTAGTTAGGCCTCAGCATCATTATCCTGTCCTGTCTCTCAGGTACACATCTTTGATGTGCAGATTGAACACTTAGGTGAATGTGTTATAGAGGATTAGAGACTCTTCATCATCAACAACAAGTGCACACCCATTAAAAGAGAGCTGAATGTTCAGTATGTTGAGTGTGCGGTTGAGAATAACCTTACCCTGCGTTCCAACAATTTCAACACACCCTTCCCAACATGGATGTGTGTATCAAATGTATCACGTGATTGTGCACAGCAGAAAAAGGGAGCAAAAGTGGATTTTTTAAAATAAAAATGCAACTATTACTTATTTCTTTTGGACTTAAATGTTTTTTTAAAAAAAAAGTCTCCTCACAGGACCCTTACACAATAGACATGGTTACACATGATTCGCAGCTGCACTATTGTCATAGCTGCTGTTAGAGAAAATTCATCGACACCTTCTGACCAATCATAATCCAGAATTCCACAATGCTCTGGTGTAAAAATCTTTCATAAAATAAATAACGCCAGAAACAAAGAACTGAGAAGACACAGGTTTCTGTGAGTGATGTCTGTAATGAAATATGTGTGTGTCTACTAGTTAAAAAAGCACACACACACAAAAAAAAATATTGGATAAAAACAGGCTTTCAGAATCAAATTCCTGTAGTGGAAACGTGCCTGTCATGCAGGAACTGGATGTACGAAACACCACTCATTGCTTAACACTAGAAAGTATGACCCTCAGCTACCGTTCTGACATAACAGACTAACAGACTGATATAAGCAGCTAGCATACCCTTGCTAGCAAATTAAAATAATTGTACAGTACAGTACAGATGGATTAGTTAGCAAAATATACACAATTTTTACTTGAAAAATCAAACCGTATTGTTTTTCAGTAAATGAAGTGTCTTATCGCTCATCTTCACCCGCCTCGTTTTCTAGTTTGATGTTTTTTGAAGTTCTGCTCCTGGCGTCTACTCCGATCTTTACTGAATCCGTCGAGCCTCAGTAATATCATTCATAGAATGGCCTTTAAAATGACAAAAACAAATAAACAAACTTTTTAAAAAAAAATAATAAATAAATAAAAGCAAGTTGACATAGGCATGATAAAAACTAACCGTGCAGTTTTGGTTTAGTTTATCCATTGTCATTCCTAGTCTGTACATCTCTGCTAATCAATACTGAGTTTTATGATCCCTTTTATGATTCCTTCGTAACAATAAAAATGAATATTGTGATTGTGTTTCAGGAATCATGTTTGGCCCCTGAGGTTGCTTGTAAATGAGAGACTCTACTCTTGCTCCCTGAGAAACTATGCATTGTTCTATTTTGTATTATTTCAGTGGTTATATTTTAAACATTCAGGCTCAGTTCAGGTTAATTAGTGTAGAGTATTGGTGTGTGTATGAGAGAGATTTTTTTGTTTGTTTGTTTTACATAATCTCACTCCTACCTCCTGTCATATTTACTAGTTTTGTTTGCACCTGCCCTCAATATTTTCTACTGAAGATAAACTATATGACCATCACATGCTTATGTGCTTGTTGAAAATCTCATTCCAGATTTATTCCCTCTTTGCTGTGTTGGCCATATAGTGTAGCTTGCTCAATTTCCCAAATTAGCTTATAAACAAATTAGTCTTTTAAACCACCATAAAGCAATTACTAAAAATGAGTTACTCCTGCCAGTTCTATCAAATATGCAGAAGATGCTGGAAAAGCAAAGAATGTGCACTGCCTGGAAGATTTTTCTGAAGAACAGTGGGCAGTTTACCTGCTCAGGACAAACAAGGAACTCATAGACAACTGTCAAAAAACAGTCGATCAGCCAGGTAACAACACACAGTATTAAGAATCAAGCGTATGTAAGATTTATTCCCCCTTTGCTGTTATAATAAGCTCCACTCTTCTTGGAAGGCTTTCCACTAGATGTTGGAGCGTGGCTGTGGGGATTTGT
>CM075031.1:2355781-2371494 GCA_037576675.1 Pangasius sanitwongsei | reverse complement strand
TTTTTCTGTAACATTTAATTTTGTGCTGGAAAACTAATGTTTGGAATCTAAAATGTTTTTGTACTGAATCAATAATGGAGAAGTCATAAAATAAACATCTATAACAAAGTTTGTACAAAAAAAATATAGGGTGCCTAAGACTTTTGCACAGTACTGTACATAACACAGAATGGTTGGAGTTGAAAAGTTGCCTGGTGATCCTGTGCCTACAGTAGCCTCAGATTCCTGGTTTTAGGAGTGGAACCTGAAGTGGTCTTCTGCTGTTGTAGCCCATCTGCCTCAGCGTTCGAAGTGTCGTGCATTTTGAGATGGTTTTCTGCTCACCACGGCTGTAAAGAGTGATTATTTGCATTACCTTAACATTCCTGTCAGCTCAAACCAGTCTGCTCTGACCTTTCTCATCAACAAGGCATTTCTGCCTGCAGAGCTGCTGCTCACTGGATGTTTTTCTGTGTAAACTCTAGAGACTTTTGTAGCCCATACACCTCAAGGTCCGACGTGTTGTGTGCTCTGAGATGCTTTTCTGCTCACCACTGCTGTAAAGAGTGATTATTTGAGTTACCTTAGCCTTCCTGTCAGCTGTAGCCAGTCTGACCATTCTCCTCTGATCTCTAGCTAGTTAGCTATCACTAACTTCTCTAGTTACCTAGCTAGTTTGCAGCTGAGCTGCTTTTTAGCGTGACATGGCAGACATTACTAATTTTGGAAAAGGCTTTTGACGCTCTTACTTATGAGGAGAGACTGAAAACGAAACAGGAGGCCAGACAGATATATAGATATACTACACTTCTATAACAGACACCTGTGCTCCTCCATTTTAAAACCTATTTGCCCTTTGGATTACAAAAAAAAATTTAAATTTAAATTAATTAAAATTATAACGACAGGAGTCTCTAATATGCCTTATGGTGACACGTCACGCACGACTCCCTGGTGGTCTAGTGGTTAGGATTCGGCGCTCTCACCGCCGCGGCCCGGGTTCGATTCCCGGTCAGGGAACAAGACTGTTTTATTTGATTCCTCATGACACAAACAGAAAATTATGACCATGCAACCAGAACCCTGAAGCTCTACATTATATTCAGTGGATAGTTTATGCTTTAGGATGTGGGACAGCTCTACTAGTTTCATCAGCTGCACCTGTGTCTTTATATGGATTCATATAAATTCATTTTTATTTGTTTAACACTTTCACTAAGCAGCTTTACAGAAATCTGGATGTAGATTTACATCCTTCAGAGAGGAAAAACTCCCTGAGATGACGTGAAGAGCCAGACTCAAAAAGGAACCCGTCCTCTTCTGGGTGACAGCGGATAGCAGGGTTATAAATTCTTATAAATAGAAATAGAAATATATATAAAATGCATTCTTTTCCAAAGTAATTATAAGAATATTCACAATGCCTTATAAATGCACTATAACACTTTAAGTATATGTTCATAGTTATCTTATAGACATGGGTTTTAGAGAAAGTATTACCAATCTTTCTTTTAGTCAAGGAAAATTATTAACTGTTGGTCATATGCAAATGATGATAAGCAACTGTGTCCAGGTTAAATGAGAAGAATAAAGGAATAGTTTAATGATTAGTAATGATTAATGAAAAAGTACAACGCAGATACATAATATATTCATGTATCATATTATAATATATTATAATATAAATTGTTATTAACTATTGGTGTTATTCTGTAAATTAAAAAGTGTACTCAGAATCCTGCTGGTGGTTAAATAGTGAAAGTAAGTGATTTATGACCCAATCGCAGGACGTCAGTGCGCATGCGTCAGTATGTCGCGCATGCGCAGCGCAGGGCCGTGGGGGGACGTTGGCTTGGGGAGTGACGGTCTCTACTCTGTGGATGTGGAGGATAAAATGAAATGTGGATGATACTATGAGGCGAGATGGCGTACCAGGAAGGAGAGACGCTCGAATCGTGGCTTAGTAAGTTTAATTTCACACACCGGGTTTGATTTAAGGGACTAATTGGTTTATGTGTACTGTTTCTTCCTGTGTGTGTTGTGTCGCGGTTTGATTGCGTAAGCGCGTTCCGGTTCAGATTAAAGATTAAAGCCGCACTAATAAACACTAGGTGTGTTTCTGAGCAGAGAAGCTGCTGCTGCTGTTCTTCATTTTATCATCTTAAATACCAGACACATCTGGAAGAGAAGTGAGAAAGAGATCAGACATAACGGGCTATGATTATGATCTAATTACGTCTGAGTGGACGGATGGATATATATCTCACACACCATGAACATCATAATACACACTACACATCCTATATTTATAATAAACAATTAACATCCATTGTGCAGTGTGTTATGTGACACAGGCGTGTAAGGATACACATTAAATCACTCTTTGTAACTGTACAAGAGTCGAGATAGAGAGAGTAAATAGTGGTTTATTTGTCATCTGCACAGTTACACTGAGTACACTGGGCATTGACATGCTCGTGATGAGGCTCAGATTTCAACACTGACAGTATAAACACTATTAGATATGAACAGACAGATGGTTGAGCTGATGCAGTAATGTAATAAGGTAAAAGAAACAGTGGTGTACAGTGGCAGAGTAAAAGTGGCATGCTATTAAATTATTATTAATGCACAGTGTACATTGTTAGTTATAACAGAACATGTGTTGTTGCTCTGCAGGATGAGACTCAGTGTCAGCGTCCAGACTCTAACAGTGTGTATTCTGCATATAAACATTGTGAAGGATCCATTTCAGCTCTCGGAGCCAGATTACAAACATAATTGTTAACACACTGGTAATGATGATGATGATGATGATGATGATGATACACTTCCTGTGGTGCCTCACAACTTTTACTGCTCATGTCTAAATAAATTAACAAACAAATGAATGAATTATGACCAAATGACTAAATCAGTGAGCTAACAATGAAGGAGTAACTGAATGAATGAATAATTGAACAACCAATTACCGAGTGAATGAAAAGAATGAATGAAGGATTGCATGAATGAATGGTTAAATAAGCAAACAAGTGAATGACTGAACAAGTGAATAGAAGACTCAATGATTGAAGAATAACTGGATAATCGATTGGACAAATGACTGAATCAATGATCTACTGATAATAAATGATTGAATAAATAAACTAAATAAACTAAAGAATGAATGAATGATTGAATGAAAGAATGAATGAATGAAAGAATGGCTGAATAAAACAGTGACTGATTGATTGAATGAGTGAATAAACAAATGACTGAATGAATGAAAGACCAAATGAATCAGTCAACAAATTAATGAATGAAAAGCTGAACAATCAACAGATGAATGAATGAATTAATCATCAAATGATTGAACAGCTAACTGAATACATCAGTGGCGTTGAATTCCTGAAATAATGATGAATGGGTGAATTAAATAATGAGTTAATGCTTTACTGGAATATTCCTGACTGAATAATGAGTGATTGTTAATTTACACACACAAATGGATGGATGAATCAATTTAAGGAGTCAGTGACTGTTTGCTGGAATGACTGATTGATTGTATATGAGTGACTAATTGAACAGAAAATCGATCAAGTGACTAAATGAATGAATGAATGAATGAATGAATGAACAGCTGAACTTGAATGTGTTGTGGCAGTGAGTGACATCATGGTGAATTTGATTCTAATCTGAATGTAAATGTTATCTCATGTTTTTCAGACAAAGCCACTCACCCGACTAACAGGCAGGAGGACTGGGAGTACATCATCGGCTTCTGTGACCAGATCAACAAGGAACTGGAAGGGTGAGTATCAGTAAACTACACAGGAAACAGGAAACAGGAAGTATAACATCATCTAGTGCAGCACCATACAATAAACTCATAATCATATCTGTTATTTCTTACGTTTAATGCTATTATTCTTCCTGTAACAGCTGTGTGTATGTGTGTGTGTGTGTGTGTGTGCAGTCCACAGATCGCTGTACAGCTTCTTGTTCACAAAATCCACTCACCTCAGGAATGGGAGGCTCTCCAGGCATTAACTGTGAGTGATCACTCAGCATACACACACACACACACACACACGCTTACGCAGAGCTCTGGTCAGACGTGTTCTTTATCTCCTGCAGGTGTTGGAGGCCTGCATGAAGAACTGTGGGAGACGGTTTCACAACGAAGTGGCCAAATACAGGTTTTTAAATGAGCTCATCAAAGTGGTCTCCCCCAAGGTGAGGACGTTTACTACATCTACAGCGAGACTGAGACTGTCCTGAGGTGTTCTAGAGTTTTCTTTCATCCACATGACTGAGAAATTTAAGGAAATGTAGCGCAGCAAAACAAAAGCTTGATTGACGGACTGTGTGTGTCTGCTGTGCGAGGGAGGAGTGTTGTGTGTGTTTTGCACTATGAAAAGAAGAGGAAGAGTGACTTGTAGTAGATTAGAAGAAGAAGCTTTTATTAATATACATTACAACACAGTGAAATTCTTTTCTTCGCATATCCCAGCTTGTTAGGAAGTTGTGGTCAGAGCGCAGAGTCAGCCATGATACAGCGCCCCGCATTAGGGTTAAGGGACTTGCCGAATAGTGGCAGCTTGGTGGTGCTGTGGTTTGAACCTTCCAATCAGTAACCCAGAGCCTTACCCGTTGAGCCACCACTGCCCGTTAAGGGTTAAGGACAGAACCAGCATGGCTACTGTTGATGACAGTAAAAGCTGTGTCTCAAATTGCATACTACTCTCTGTATATGATGTATGTAGTGCTTGACATTTGTAGTGCAGTTATGCCTCAGATTAAACACTAAATGGAAAAGACACATTACCACGCAACTCATTCTCTCACTCAGAGATTCTGCCTTTCAACGAAATTTAAACTGCAGTGCTATCTTGTGGCAGACATGCTGCGTTAAATTTTGCGAAATTGAAAACATTATTTTCGACTGTTTCTTCAAGCTAAAATGTGGGGAAAAAACATAGACGCCTCCAAGTGTGTCTTTTGTTAGCAGCAAGCAACAAGATAGCTCCAGAGTGATGCATATTTTCCTCCTCAAAACAGAGAAATGTAAAGGCAGCGTTAGAGATTTATCAAGCAAATATGGCTGTATGTTGATTGACCTAAAGCAAATACTTGTATGTAGAGTATAACCCATTTAAAGGTAAGAAGTGCTTTACTTCTGATGCTGTGAGCGGCCATGTTGATTTAACGTCACATGCTGAACTCGGAGTTCTCAGACCTTTTCTAATTCCTGAGTAGGAATTCTGAATTGAGGGGGTTCTTTCTTTTATTTTTCTACTCAGAGTGCGGAAATTACCTGTTTTGACCTTTAGTCGAATGCAGCATTAATGCAAAAAGTTAGATATTCCACACTTTTTTTTTTTTTTTTTTTTACATCATCGTGATATTAGCAGTGTACTATATCTTATTGAATTTCCCGCTAGAGCCAAAGAGAAGTGCGCAATTTGAGATGAAGCAATTGAGCTTGGTTCCATTACTATTAACGAAAAGCTTGAGCGAGCATCACATTGAACACTCTCTCTATCTGCCAGTTAAGATGATATTTAATATAAGCTGCTTTTGACAAACTGCTTCCTGCACATTTTTGTGAATGCACTGAATGCTCTACATTCTCTAATGTACTATTTAAGACATGCAGCTTTTATCAAGTAAATATGTAAATATAAAAGCTCTCTCTCTCTCTCTCTCTCTGCATTTTAGTACATGGGAGAAGGCGTCTCTGAGAGGGTGAAGACTAAGATTATTGAAATGCTGTACAGCTGGACTGTAGCGTTCCCTAACGAGGCCAAAATAAGTGAAGCGTACCAAACACTGAGGAGACAAGGTGACTACAGCTGACACCTAACTTCATCCCTTTACACCTTCACAAGAGATTCAGCACACCTACATTTTTAAGGCAGCACATCACTGGAAAGTGTAACAGACAAGAGTCAGAGGCGGTCAATTTGCTTTGAATGACAGAAGATAATGATTGTGTATAAATTGATTTCCAAAACAAAAATTTGAAATTTCAATGTTTTGACGTAAGTAGTTTTCTTCTGGAATCTGTCAGACTCGTCATGAAGCTGTTGAGAGATGCTAAGCGTGTGCAAACCTTTTTCAAGGTTTCTGTAAAGAATTATAGTTGAAGGTTGATAAAAAATGTCACCTGGTGTTTTTCCAGTCTTCAGCTGTCCAGTTTTCGGTGAGCCTGGTCCCACTGTAATCTCAGATTCTTGTTCTTGGTTGATCGGGGGTGGATCCTGATGTGGTCTTCTTCTGTTGTGTGCTGTTGTGAGATCCTTTTCTGCTTAACACGGTTGTAAAGAGTGGTTATTTGAGTTACTGTAGCCCTCCTTTCAGCTCAAACCAGTCTGGCCGTTCTCCTCTGATCTCTCTCTCAGCAGCGAGGCATTTCTACTCGCAGAACTGTTGCTCACTGGATGTTTTTTTGTCTTTTGCACCATTCTGTGTAAATGCTAGAGACTATTGTGTGTGAAAATCCCAGGAGATCAGCAGTTTCTGAAATACTCAAACCAGCCCATCTGGCACCAAGAACCATGCCACGGTTAAAGTCGCTGAGATCACATTTGTCCCCATTTTGATGTTATGAACATTAACTGAAGCTTTTGACCTGTATTTACATGATTTTATGCATTATGCTGGTGCTTGCTGGCAAATTGCATGAAATAGCAGGTATTCAGATGTTCCTTAAGAAAAAAGGGGACAGTAAGCATATATATGGTTTGTGTGTATGAAGTATGAAGACTTTCATTCAAAACATTTTATTTTATTATTTCCATCCTTGAAGGCATGCGGTTAGAGACAGAAACTCATCTTTTTCCATGTACAGTGCATGTTAATTGTTTTTGAGTGCTGTTAGAAGCAGGTTTTCTGTTGCTGGACTCTTTATCATCAGAGCAGTGACACCACACACGCTATCATGTCAGAGTCACTGCTATACTGAGAATGAAAATAAATCTACTCAGTGCTGGTGCTCCTATAGTGGTCCCTTTCTTTTGACTGTATGGTAGAGCAAGAGATGGCCTACAGCCAGTAATTGTACATCTACAGAGTTACCCATGTGTTAGGTGGACATAAACAAAAATGAACAATGAGCATGTATAGTTAAAAGAATAGACTAATATAACACTTATAATCAGCAGGATAAGATGGAGCAGGAATGTTCAGAAGAGATTGTATATAATATGATATAAAGTTGTATTTCAGATATTGGCGTCCACCCAAATGGGGGATTATATTTCTCTGTTACAGCTAAACTCCACAGACTAAGAAGTTTTTATTATTTACTCTACCTTAAATGCCCTCAAGATAACTGCTCTCATGCAGTTTGAATTTTGATTCAGGTTATATAATAATATAAATAATGATAACTATTATTACTTCCTTAACTTTTGGTGCAGGACTCATCTCATCAGACCCCGAGCTGACAGCTGATAAAACTCTGATCCCATCTCCACCGTCTCGCCCCAAAAATCCAGTGTTCGACAACGAGGACATGGGCAAGGTGAGGTCATGTGATACCTGGTGACTTGCACTCTGTAGCACAACAAATAAGAGACACAGCACAATCCATGTGGTGCTGTTATAGGAAAATAATCAGCAGTGTGTTGGTGTGATGAAGCAGAGTTTCTCTTAATTATTAAATACAGTTAATTATTTTCTTGAAGTGTTTTATTCCTCTTATACCACAGCACACAGGGAACCCTCTCTGAAAACTATGTCATATTAGGAAAATACAGTCCAAAGCTTGATAATTGATTTTGTTTTGTTCTGTGTCAATAAATGAAAGGTTTGTTGTGTGTGTGTGTGTGTGTGTGTGTGTGTAGTTGTTGGCGGAGCTGCTCCGGAGTAAGAACCCTGAGGATCTGCAGGAGGCCAACAGGCTGATCAAGAACATGGTGAAGGAGGTGGGGAAACGTAAAAACACACACTGACACTAGAAGAGTCATCCACTTATTAGCATAAGTAATTCTTTTACTATTTTTATATATTTATGTTTATCATGTCATATATAAATTAATCGGAAATGTTACGCAGATAGTTAACTACCATGGCAACAAGGTAACAAAGCAACGCAGGGTGTGATTTATAACTTTGTGTTTGTGGTGTAGCGGCGTTCTCACTTGGTGTGTCGCCTGTTAAAAAAGACTCACAATATAGTGGCCTGTCTTGGCTCCGCCCCCCTCATTTACATAGCATTGGGAACTAGTACCCAAGGTTAGTAGAATGTGCAGGAGTAATAATTGAAGGAAACTGGACTTTACATGTAAGCATTTGGTGTCAGCAAACATCATTATCACTCTTTTAGCTGGACTGCTTATCTTAGTTACACACACATACACACAAGAACACACATCAGCAGGTACACACTCACACAGACATGCATTTACACGTCATCTGTTCAATGATCTTGATCTTTTACATCTCACCCTCCAGAATAATAAAGTGTAATAAAGCAATAAAGGTGATAAAAAGGTGCTCAAGTGTTCAGATATAAAATTGGGGGGCGTGGCCTCTTACCATCCCTGACCCATGATTGGCTTTGTGTGCAGGACGATGCTCGGGTTCAGAAAATGACCAAACGCATGCACACGCTGGAGGAGGTAAACAATAATGTCAAGCTACTGAGTGAAATGCTGAGTCATTACGACCGAGACAGGTCATCAGACGCAGACCGTGACCTCATCAAGGTGAGCCTGGATCTCCAGAATAAACTTAAAATACAATCTCTGTCTCTCTGACTGACACACTTCATAACAGATTGTATTGTATGCAGAATCTCCCTCTCTCCCTCTCTCTCTCTCTCTCTCTCACTCTCTGTCTCTCTCACATTCCCACGCTGTGTGTGCAGGAGCTGTATGAGCGCTGTGACAAACTGAGACGCACGGCATTCAAACTGGCCACGGAGACAGAGGACCACGACACTAGTTTAGGTAACAAAAGAAGCGACTGGACCCATTCACGGCTTCGTTTCACTGCAGAATAAAATAGGATAACAGTTACAGAAATTTAGGAATAAGGGAAGTAAACATTTCACAATGGGCCACAGAGGTGCAAGTCATAGAAAGCAGTGTTTGTTTCAGAGAGATCCTCATAACCAAGTCCACTTTAAAGGCCACTAGTTAATCTGAAATGACTTCCTGTTAGATATAGAGTGCATTATAAAGGGTGAAAGGGTGCCATTATTTTAAATTACATGCAGTGGTCTGTGTGTGTGTGTGTGAGAGAGAGAGATCATTATGGCCATTTTGTGTGTAAAATTCTTCAGGCCAGTGATGAGGAGATTATAAAGAGTGCCATTATTTAAATCACATATAGTAGGGAGCCACTTTCGATTTTGCGTGTGTGTGTGTGTGTGTGTGTGTGTGTGTGTGTGTGTGAGCAGGTGAAATTCTTCAGGCCAGTGATGAGCTGGAGAGAGTTATAAGCCTCTATAAGAAGGTTGTAAAGGGCGAGACAGACGGAGGAGAAACTGAGGAACAGAAACCAGCACTCGGGAAAGGTGAACAAGCACATACGCGCACACACACACACACACACACACATACACGCATGCACACACACATACACACACACACACACACACACACACAAAACACACAGGTTGGTTTCCCGAGCATTATGAGGTGTCTTTTTTCTTTTTTGTTTTGTTTATTACTGTAGCTGCATATAAACTGTAACCTTCACCTCTGAACACATTTTAGTTTTTCCCAAACTGAATTTTTTATAAAAACACTCCGTGTTTTTGAAAGACATTTCATGTATTATAATATCATTCTTGAGTATTATTATGAGATTTTTTTAACATTTGTGTTCTGCAGGTTGTGAGACAGACACACTCATTGATCTCGGTGGTCTGGATGAACCCCCTGCTCCCCAGACAGCTTCGTCCGCTCAAGTCTCCAGAGCACCTTTGACCAATCAGACTGCCTGCAGCATTCCAGTGATCCCGCCCCCTCCCCGCCGATTGGCTGGTGGATCTGCCAGTCAGACCAGCAGCCCGATTCACAAAGCCTCAGAGTCGTCACCAGCCCACTCTCTGCTCGACGATGAGCTGCTGTCCCTAGGTTACTTTTTCTCAATGCTTTTCATTTAATGTTTATTTTTCTTTCATATTTGTTAATGATCAATGAATTAATTATCAAGTTCAATCAATATGTAAAAACTTTATTTTTTCATTGATGTTTTAATACAGATATACTTGTTAATTTTTAATTTATTTTTATGTTTAAAATGTTTTTTTATGTATGTAAAAACCTGCTGCACCAAGGTCATGGATCAAAATACCTTACAGTTTTTTATTTTATAAAATGTAAAAAAATTCTTCTGCATGTTCATCCAAAACACATCCTGTTTTTAAAAAACTGTAATCAATTATTTAAATACTTAATTACTTAAAATGAGTTAATATTTTAGTGTTACTTCTTCTTCTTCTTCTTCTTATTATTATTATTATTATATCAATTTTTATTTATATGATTTTTTTGTCTGTGTATGAAACTTGTCTTTACTGTATTTGGGTCAAAGAATGCTGTATAGTATTATTGTTATTGTTATTATTATTATTATGAATGCAGGGTTAAATGAACCTCCTCCCGTACAGAGCAGACCAAAACTGGAGGACGTGTCCAACCAGTGGACGTCTTTACAGGTACACTTGCTCCCCCATGTCCCATGGTTGAAGCAGTTAGAGACCTGGGCTCTGTAAGAGGTTGTGGGTTTATGGGCTAGAAGCATCTGGCTGCTTTCTCTGGCACGACAACGATGATGATGATGATGATGACGACTTGTTTATCCACTGACCCAGACACTTAAGCCCAAGATGATCGTGGATCGAAACTAAAATGGTTTATGGAAAACAATGACCATGACTCAACAGTATTTTTTTGTGTATAATTTAATAATAACTTCTATTACAAGAAAAGCCATATCAGTACCAAAATATAATGACAAAAATGTCTTGATCACAAAAAACAACATAATTGTTAAACTGTTCTCTTGGGCCTTTATTTAGCTTTGTCGTTACGCAGATAGCATCATTTATCTACCAGGTGTTTATACTGATTATATCCTGTATACAGTGATATAATGCAGTACATATTGTATATATACAGTGTATATATAATCACCTGGTATCTCTCTCTATCAGGCTCCGGCTCCTCCTGGACTCGACCTGTTCTCCGGTGGAGCAGCAGCACCAGGCACCATGTTTCCTCCTACACACACCTCAGGACACCCCACACACCCCGCACACCCTGACATGGTGACTCAGGAGCTGCAAGATCTCGCCATGCTGAACCTGGGAGATGTGAAGAGGTGAGACACTGCTCCTACATTTCTTCATCACAGTGCTGTTCTGGATAAAAAGACAGATTTCTAAAACAATAGTGCATTCTGGGTAATAAATAACCTGTTTAGAAGAACATTGTTTAAGAAGAGGTGCACAAAAAAGCAATTTCCAGATCTTCTTATTCTTATAGATTTTTGTAGAAATATTTGAATATGTGAATTATTTAAATAAACATAAAATGATGTATTCATTTTTATAAGTGTCTTTTTTCATCTCAAGTGTAAAAGTTGGTGTAGTGATAAACAGAGCATGTGATAAAAGCTTGTCTTGAAGAAATAACATAGTGAGTGTGGCTACGTCCCAAACCACAGATTGCTGTATTTAGTGTCTCAAACTAGTACATCACCTCTGGTCCATAGTGTTTAACACTTTAGTGAGTCGAGAGCATCGCTTTGGCCGCTAAGTGCTTACATACCGTAGCTAGCTGATTATTAAACTGTTAAATAGGACCTGACCTACAGTAGTGTACTGTTTAGTGCAGTAGGGACAGGTTTGGGTTTGGGACATAGCTCATCACTGTGTGTGTGTGTGTGTGTTTTTGACTGGTGCCGTTTTATTGTTGCTTTTTGGTTTGTAGTGTCTCAGGTCAGCCCGTCATGGCCTCCGGTCTTGGTTTGGGTTTCGCCGTGCCCTCCTCTCTCTCCGCCTCCAATCCGTTTATTAGCTCCACCATGCCCGGCTCGCCCCTGCGCTCTCTACAGGGAACCCCTGCGCACTCTGAGGCATCCCTCAGCAGCCTGCATGTTCCCTTGGACTCCATCAAAACCAGTTAGTATAATCAGTATAACACACTCTGCTTAATCTTACACACACACACTCTGTCTCTCTCTCCGGGTCTGTACTTGGGTGAAATTCAAGTCTCTTAACTGGCTTATTCTGATTATATATGTGACAGATAGTGATGTCATGAACCAGGTCCAGCAGCATCTAATCAGAAAATCATTAAAAGATAATGTGGAAACTTTTATCCTTATGTACGTGAAAAAAAAAAGTGAAAAAACTTTCCCAGTCAGAAGGTGAGAATTGTGAAGTGAGAATTGTGTTTTTGTTCCAGTGTGAATGAAGGAATTGAAGTTTTGTCCCAGTTCACTGGCAGGAAATACAGTCTGAAAGTGGGGATTTTTCACCCAGTCTGAAGATGGTAATAGCTTTTTTTCCCCAGTTGGAAAGTAGGATATTATTTTTCTTCGCAGACAGAAAGTGGGAATTGTATTTTTTTCTTAGTTCAGAGAATTGTGTTTTCTCCCAGTCCGAAGATAATAAGTAAGATTTTTCCCAATCAGAATGAGGGAATTGCAATTTTCTCCAGTCTGAGGTGGGAATTGCATTTTTTTCCCCGAAAGATGGGAAGTATGATTTTCCCCAGCTGGAATATCAGAAATGATGTTTCTTCTGAGTCAGAAAGTGGGAATTCTGTTTTTTTTCTGATATGACCTGAATGCAGCAGAAGATCCTGTAGGTTTTTATGAGTGGAAAGGTGTGGACATGTTCATAGGCTGTTTTTTTTTTTGGTCATTTGTTAAGGAGCTATAACACACAATACATTAATTATTGTTTAATCAGGATTGTGTTTTCAGGTTAAACATTCAGGGTTACTTTACATTCTATGAGAAGTTTAACTTTGATTAAATTCTGTGAGAAAGGGAAGAGTTTAATTTAAACAGTGAAATGGGTTATAGAGATGTGTGTGTGTGTGTGTGTGTGTGTAGGTAAGGCTCTTCCTGTGACTGCGTACGATAAAGACGGAGTTCGTGTCCTCCTGCACTTTGGCTCTGAGTGTCCTCCTGGGAGACCGGACGTCCTCGTCATGGTGGTGTCCATGCTGAACACGGCTCCTCTCGCAGTGAAGAACATCGAGCTACAGGCTGCAGTGCCAAAGGTCTCACACACACACACACACACACCGGATGATCTCATGATGCACACAATATGCAGTTTATCTCAGGATACACACTGAGGACACATGTAACTGCATTTTTCTAGTGAGATTAGTGAGATTTTTTTCTCTCTTTCACAGTCTATGAAGGTGAAGCTTCAGAGTCCATCAGGAGCCGAGCTGGCGCCCTTTAACCCTGTCCTGCCCCCTTCCTCCATCACACAGGTCATGCTTCTCGCTAACCCACTTAAGGTGAGACGTGCACACTCACACACAAACATACACACACACACTCGCACATACACAAGATACCTTATAGCTTTCTTCTTGCTATTTGGAGCCACAATATACAGTGTGTTTATTGTTGCATTTTGTCCTTGTATGTGTGTGTGTTTCAGGAGAAGGTGCGTCTGCGCTATAAGCTGATGTTCCTCCTCGGTGAGAGACAGTACTGTGAAGTGGGTGAGCTGGATCAGTTTCCTCCGCCAGAGAGATGGGGAAACCTGTAGAGCTAACACACACACACACACACTCTGATGGTAAGGTCAGGTGACCGAGATCTTAACTCTGAGATCACTGTAAGATCTGCCTCAGACATCTGTAAGAAAACTCCTGGTTTATTTATTTCTTTGTTTGTATTTTATTAAAGCTGTAAATGATGAGTGTTATCAAGGGTCCAAGTTAGCTTCTAGTCACTTTGAGCTACAGCGTTATCGCTAACACTGAGATTCCACACTGCACACGTGGACTCCAAATCATCTGTGAAAAGGAAATCGCCACTACTGCACTCTCTGTCTCTCTTTATCCATATACATGTGTGTGTTACACCACACAGACTGTGTAGTGCTCTACATGTACTGTAAACACACACCCTTGTGTGCTGGACATTTTGGTATCTATCAAAACCCACCTCTTGCCTCTGACTTTAATGTGAACATGTGTAATAATGAAGCTCCATCATCCACAGTGTCACTCAATCAGGGACAGTCTGGGGCGGAGCGTCCATCTTTGAGTTTTCTGGTTACGTGAGGAAAAAATCGATCTCATCAGATGTATCAGTGTGTTTTCAGCTGAACCCTGAGCTCACGCTAGCAAGCAACAGAGAGACAGGTGACATTTCATTTCCTGTGTGAGTTTATGACTTCATCCCAGCGACAGTAACAAGTGACACGACAGAGAAACAGAATTTTTTTCATCTGTTTTAACTTAAATTCGTTATGGTTATGAGGCGGTAATGAAACAAATCCTCATACAAATCTGATGACGTTTTGTCCAATGATTCTCCTGTTCTCACAGTGTTTGGTGATAAAAATGGTGAAAAAAAGTTTCTTTCTTTTATTACAAAGTGATAACATTAGTGTCATGAGACGCCCACACGTGATAGCATTAACAGTCATGATGTGCCCACAAGAGGCAACTTGCCAGGAACCTGTCGCTTGCTAGCGTGAACTCTGCCTCAGACACGAGCGACTCAAAGTGCTGAGGCGATATTTTACGTTTTGTTGGACTCAGTTTAACGTAAACATGTTTAATTTTATGTGTCATGTTTACTGAATGAACGTGTTTTTATTTATTGATGTCATCGTGCAATACATGTGTGTTTAATTGCTGTATGTGTTTTATTGCTTTAGTGTTTTTTTCCTCTTAGGACTGTGGTCCGGACTTGTTATTACTAATGTTATTACTAAGACGTACAGGTTATAACATAGACGCTAAAACTGTAATAACATAATAACATTTTGGGCCTTCACACACACATACAGAGCAACCGTGTGTGTGTGTGTGTGTCAGAGAGAGAGAGGGAAAGTCACTCTGCGTTCTGACTGTATACAGTGTGTATGGGTTTAAAACACAAGCCATAAAAATGTAATTGTCCTGATCACTGAGACTGAAGATGTGAATGTAAAAAAATGAGCTGTGCTTGAGAATTGAGTCTGCCCCTGTGTGTGTGTGTGTGTGTGTGTGTGTGTGTGTGTGTGTGTGTGTGTGTGTGTGCGCTTTCTCCTCTTAATGGTGTTTTCAGCTTAAACCCACCCTGCTTCATCGACTGCAGAGATTGTGAGTACAGAAGAGTTCCTCATGTATGTAGCGTGTGTGTGTGTGTGTCCTGTATGTGCTTGTGCCATGCAACAGTTTGTACAGTATATGGTTCGAACATGTGATCTGTCCAGCTGCATGCAGAAATAAAATCTCTCTTTTAAAGCAAAGTGGAGCAAGAGTTTATTTCCTGAACACTATTAAGCTGTAAAATATTGTGTGTGTGTGTGTGTGTGTGTGTGTGTGTGCAGCATTTATTTAAATAAATGGACAGTGTTTAGAAGAGATCTATTAAGTTTTTATGCTTAGAGAAAAGAACAATATACCACACTCTATACACATTATATCCCATACTCCTGTCATATACAGGTAGGTCACACTGTATGTGTGCAAAATATAATGTAATAATTCAGTATAAAATGTGAAATCTTTCTCAGCTGCTTTCTTTTGTCTTTTTCACAAACAGCT
>CM075031.1:2329523-2344886 GCA_037576675.1 Pangasius sanitwongsei | reverse complement strand
ATGTAATCCTCTATCTGAGATTGCTGAGATAGTAGAGGAGATATTGGGAATGGCCAATCCTTCCATTTGTGGCATTGAAGATGCCCCAGACCCTGCACTGCTCAAACTGAAGGAGTTATTGCAAATATTGTGCAAAATGCCACAAGCCATAATAATGCGACAAGCACACTCAGGGGTGTGTCGAATCTCTCCATGAAGGACGCGGAATCTCCTTTTCAGCTGTCCAATTCCTCTCTCCACCACAGCTCTTGTTAGTTTGTGTGCTCTTCATGACGCAAAACCAATAAAAGAACAGCTCACATAAGTCAAGAATGCACTCATTGAACTAAATTGGTATCTCGTCTACAGTTCAGTCCAGTACAGTACCTGTTATAATTAAGCTGCTGTTCTCCCTGTGGTCTTCTGCAAGGAGTGAGAAGCCAGCATTTTAAAGGGTATCCCGAGTCACCCAGCAGATGACATCCAGGGTGAACATAATTTTGTTCGAATAACCCTGTGAGGCCACTCTGGGAAAGAACTCGAGCATCATGTGTTGACCCTGGCCATTTTGGCTCAAGAGCCAGGATCTTGTAACTGGCATCAAACACAACTTGAACATTGATGCTGTGAAGTCCTTTTCTATTTATGTATGTCTCCTCATTTACTGTTGGAACAATGATGCGAACATGAGTGCCGTCGATGGCTCCAACAACAAGGTGAACCAATGATCAATTATATGTATATATAATTTTAACTGTTTTCGGGTCAGTTTTATTATGTAGTGTAGGGGCCGTTGTATATAAATCTATGTGTAATGCATGTATTTGGGGCTGTCACAACTGGGGGGGTGGGGGGGGGGGAGTACATGCATGGAAAGGGGTGTTATATCAGGACGTGGGAGGAAGAGGAAGTAGGGGGCTTGCATGGTGAGAACATATAGTTCTTACCACATGCTCATGCAGGTGCACATGCTCATAGACACAGCAACTCTAAGGTAAACTCTTGTAAATCATGTATATATTGTGAATATTTCAGCTATGTCAATAAATGGGAACACAACTCAAACACATCTACAACATGTGGACAGTGAGTTATATGTGTGCATAAAGGACACCTTAACATCCAACCCGGCAGCTGCAGTGGAAATAAAATGGAGAATATCTGCTACTAATGTAGGGTTATAAAACTGAAATGATTCAACAGTGTTTGTACTGATCCATGGTCAGTACTCGCCTCAGGATGCCTTGTTAATCATCGGATGTGAAATTCTGCCAAATTTCATTATAAAAATAAAGAAAAAAAATGGCCAGATTGTGGGTTATTACATAGGCAAGAGAGAATTTGGACAGTTTTGCATTTTGACAAACATTTCAACTTTAGGATGAGTGGAAGCATAAAAAGAGCAAAGTCTATTGTATGGGACCATTTTGAAAACATCCAAAACAACCTTGTGAAGTGTATGATTTGTGACCAGCAACTGATTTACCACAATAACACATCATCAATGTTGTGACATCTGCGCTCAAAACACCCTTATTTTTCTGATGGGCATATTTCTGAGGGAAAATATTCCTCAGGGCATGTTTGGTATCAAACTAATCCATATTTCATGGTGAACAATGTGGTGACATCATAAATATCATATAAGTTTAAGAAACAGCATTTACAGTATATGTTGCAACGTGTGTGTTTTGTTCACATAGATACTGAGACCCCCTGGTCCACATGGGAAACCTTTTGATTTTGTTCCCACAGAATCTTAGATTAGATTAGATTCTCAGGAACCTAATTAACATACAGTTCACTAGGGTGAGCTACCCATCTGGGGGTCCAGCCTGCCATAGAATACATGATGTCTCTTACATTTGGTACTCTGGTCATTGTTCACTTCAAAGAGGCATTATCACATTGTATAATTCATCAGGGGGGCTTTACCATCAGTGAGATGCTTTACCATCACGCATCCAGATGAGTGAGTGGTGCTTACCCGTGCAAAATGTGACACCGACAGGCAGCTGCTCATGCCGGTCAGTAGGAAGAGCTGTGTGTGTACGCATTTATTGCAGCATAACTAATTTGACCTATATCAGTAGCCTTAATTAATGTATTTTATTTGGGTTTTTTAGTATAATAGGTTGTGTGGGAGTCCGTTCGCGTGCACATGACGTTACTAGAATACCTATAATGCAGTTATCCTCACTGAACTGAGTGTTTTAATGTATCACATGTCTGTGTTGCGGTAGTGTTTTGATTCCATTTATTTTGGGGCTTAACGTACAAGTCACATCATTAAAATACATATAATGCTGTTCTCCTCAGTCAGACGAGCGTTTTGATTTGTCACATGTCTATGATAGTAGTTTTGAGATTCCACTTAATTTGGGGGTTAAAAATTAACCTCACACCTCTCCTCATCATTCTTTACAACCTCTATACCCAAATATGTAATGAGCACCTTCGTACTCAGGACTCCATCAGTGGACAGTGGATAGATTTTAACCAACCGGACTTCTTGCGAAAACTGTGATGAATTTACTGCTTGCACATTTGCTTGCACCTGGTTCCTCTCAAGGTTTCTTCCTCATATTGTCTCAGGGAGTTTTTCCTTGCCACCGTCGCCTCTGGCTTGCTCATTAGGGATAAATTCACATATTTACAATATATTTTTTGAATCCATTTATTTCTGTAGAGCTGCTTTGACCATTGTTAAAAGCGCTATACAAATAAAATTGAATTTAATTGAATCTAGGTGAGGTGCCAATTCACAGTTTGATAGAAAAAAAATTACCACTTAAGTATAAAGTTTTAATAGTTTTAATAAAGCAGTCACCAAATCCAAATTTTTTGGGAGCAGAATAAATAAACCGGTCCTCGACAGTATCAAAGGCCTTATGGAAGTCCAAGAAAAGGATGAAGATCCCATCTGAGTATAGATGAGGATAAACAACAAGATATAAATATAGGAGCTAAAATTTTATAATCATTATTAAGCAAGCAAATTGGCTGCCAATTGTCTAAAAATAAGGTTTGGGTATTAAGGAAATAGACCATGTGTAAGGGTGAGTGTGAGTTTTTAATTTTCTATACTTTGTTAAAAAAAAAAAAAAAAAAAAAAAGAAACAGAGCAAGTATAAACTCTGAAAAGGATTTATAAAATTCTGAAGTTATCCATCCAAACAAGGGGATTTATTAAACATAAGCTCCCCACTAGCATGTAGAAATTCCTCTATACATATAGGACTGTCACAGTGTTCTTTTTGGTCTTCACTTACAAATTTAGTATTAGTAAGCCCATCTAAGAAATCAGAGGCATCCCTTTCATCAAATCTTGACTCATAAAGGGAGCTATAAAAAGTCAAGCAGTAATCTGCAACATTCTTGGGTCAAGTGTTATTGTACCATTAATATTTAAATGCAAAACTGTGTTTGTTTTTGTGGAGAACTTTTCTAATTTAAAAAAAATAAAAATGCTGAATTTTGTTCACCCTTTTTTTAACCATCTCTGTCTAGATCTAATGATGGCTCCCTCTGCTTTTATTTTATAAATGTCATCTAATTGGCTTTGAAGTGTGATCAACTCAAGTTTTTTGCTGTCTGAAAAACTCTGAGAGATCTCTGATCTCTCTTTAGAAACTAGTCTCCTCTTCAAGTCTTCTGGCTTTAGATATTAAGCATCCGAATTTTCTTAGAAATTTGCCAACTTCAAATTTAAAAGTAATTCCCAATTATTGCAGTAATTATTACTAAGCTGAGCTATATTCCAATATTGTGCAATCAAACTGCAAATGGTCACCTTGACCGATTCATGTTCCAGGATTGAACTATTGATGAAAGAACTCTCTTTTTCCTTCCTTTCTAGCAGCTTCCACCAACGGCCACAGCTTCATCCTCAACATCTTGTCTGCTTGAGTCAAATCTTTGTCAGCTTGTGATTTGAGTTATTCAGAGTTCTTAGCCTGCCGTCATATCAGAGCCCACGTAGGTCTTTTCATGAACAGAATGACTACTGATCTTGGCCTGTTGTCCTCCTCTTTATACCTTCCCAGTCGATGCACAACATCTATGTCATCTTTGATTGAAACGCTCGAATCAGGAACAACTAACACAAATGCTGATGACTTTTTGCTTGAAGTTTTCCTCAGATTGCTCAGGGATGCCATACAGACAAAGGTTCCATCTACACTGATAGCATTCAGCTTCACTCAGCCGTTGCTCAAGTTCATCAAGTTCGTTTAGCTTCAGAATGGCTTTACAGTTTTTCATGTCTGTTTACAAGGTGTTAATGTCTTCAAACACAAAGTCAGTCGATTTTTTAAGGCCCTCAATGCTCACAGTATTACTGGTTATCATTTTTCCGAGATTGTCTGCACTTTCCTTAATTCTAGATGTCAAATCCACAATGATGTTATTATGCAATTCCATCAGCGATATTTCTCCTCAGGATATTGTTTGCTAAGGTTTCATGTTGGTCTACCTTGATATGTGAAACAGATCCATCTCCAGCAACAACAGGAATACCAATTTTCATCACTTCCATAAGGATCTTAGGTGTATAGCGCTTATTTTTTCCTTTGCGTTGCATCTTGCTATCCGAAATTCCCATGTGCGCCAGCAGATTCAAATAATGACCAGCAACTTAAGATGTACTATTTAAACTTTGTCAAGCATGGAACTTTTTTGCCAAAACAAAACAAAACAAAACAAAAAGTTGACCTAATGCACCAATGACCAAATGGGCTGCCATCTTGGAACCGTATTGGCGTCCTCAGTGGGACAGGGAGGGTGGTTGATGGTCCTGGCCAGGTCATGAACCCCCTCCTGAAAAAAATTCTAAAGGGGGCGCAGCACTTCGAACCAGGCCAGCATTGCATTGGTCCATTCACTCTTACCCTGTGGCTCCCACAGGAGGCAGTTCTCTAGTAGGAGAGTATGCTGTGAATCCAGGAATCCTGCTGCATCCATGGTTCAGTCAGTCTTTCTGTCAGGAATGGTAGTTGAGGTGGATGCAAGCACAGGTAAATGTTTATGTGCATTGACACAAAGTGAAACACAAAGACTAGGAAACATGAACGCGAAACACCTACTCTAGACAACAACATGAACATGGTACGCATAAAGGTGACAACGACTAAAGACCAACAAGAAGTGCTATACAATGAGTGAATTAAATACTCGTGCTAACTAGACAACGACATGATACAGGTGCTCGTGGTCATGTGACATGATCCGTGCAGTGAGCATGTGACGTGCAATGGCTTGTGGGTGCTGTAGTCCGGCAACATATTGGCATTACCATGACAGTAAACAGTGTGGAGCATGCATGTGAACTCAATGCTGTAATTGTGGTGGGCCTAGGCTGTGAATCACAAAAATGAGAATCGTAAGCTGTCAGGTATAAAAATATCACATAGTAACAACCCTTCCTATTCTAAAGGAAGGGTTATTAGCTAGACAGCTAGAGGGTTTGTGATAGGCCCATGAAGGTGGATTATGCAGATGCAGCTGTATAGTTTCTGTTGTCCAAAGCCTAATATCAAATCCTGAAATTATTTTTCCATCATTTGCATGAAGTTGATGGTGAGGGCTATAGGTCTGTTGTTTTCTGCTATTGAAGGATTTTTGCTTGCTTGGTGCTGGGGATTGTTATAGAAGATTTATAGTAAGCTTCTGGAAAATAAATTGATAAATTTTTGTCAGCATCGTCTGATGATAATCAAAGTCAAATTTGGTGAAGATCCGATGAACCTGATGAAGTTTGAAAAAGTAGGTTTTTCAGAAAATTCAAAATGGCAGAAAATCTAGTTGGGTGGAAATTGAAACCATGGTATGCTTTCAACTCGGCATGAATCATCATGCCAAGGAAAAAAGAATTTTGTTTCTAGGTCTTATGGTTCAAAAGTTATTAGCATTAACATGAGTGCCACTTTAAGCTGTTGGTGGCGCTAGAGGGTTTGTGATAGCGACTCCAAATTTGACATGGTAACATTACAGACTGTTCCCTATCTGTGTGCCACATTTCCTATGTATGGTTCTATGGGCTGCTATAGACTTCAAGAGCAGAAGAAGAAGAAGCCAGACTTGGTGAGCCACACATTCACAGACATGCTACAATTGTTGCCTAAGCAATCACAGGAAAGCAGAGCTATAGCTTTAGACAAACAGATTCAAGAGTGATTTGTAGTTTCACTCATGATGTTTGTTTTGACCACAGACAGTGGTGGAATTCTCTAACTGTAGGAGGAAAGGTCTAGATGAACAAATGGGCAACAGGGTGGCATTGCTGCAGCATTGTTTAGACAGGTGTCAAGATGATTTGAGCCAAAATTGTTAAATTTGTTAAGCATTTTTTAGCATTCTTGTTTGTGGGCTTGGCCATCAGATTCCTTGGCCCATTACGGACAAACAGTTTGGAATATTCAAAATTCTTTTGATAACTTTTGTGTGGCTTACTCTCACAAAAGATGATGTGTGCCAAATTTGGTGATGATTGGAGAAAATTTGTAGGAGGAGTAGCCAAAAAAAAACAGTTTTTAACACAATCCAAGATGGTCGACAGGAAGTACACTAATTTCAGATGTTGATGTGCCTTCACTTCTGCATACTCCAGGGACTTATAGGAAAAATGAACTGTGAATTTATCAGAAACTCTTCAAATGAATTGTTACAGTTCTTGACCACAAGGTGGCGCCGTCGCAAAACTTCTTGTGTACATTCAGGGCATGGTCCTGAAAATACTTATTAAGTTACCTGATGATACTTAGATGCATTGCTGAGATACACCCTCACATTCTGTTTTTGCATCTGTCAGCATGTTACAGGAGAATGGGTTTGAATATCAAAATTCCACTGATAACTTTTGTTCAGGCAGGTCTTAAGATGATGTGAGCCAAACGTGGTGAAGATTGGACAAAATTTGGAGGAGGATCAGCAAAAAAGGCAGTTAGATGTAATCATTTTTGGCATGTAATTGTAACTATTGACCAGTGGAAATTTGTTGCATTGCCTCAGGTCATAGTTCTGAAGATGCCTACCAAGTTTTGGCAAAGTTGTTGCTGAGATACAGCCTTACATCCTGTTTGGCGGCTTCGCCATCAGATTTGTTGGCCCATTACTGGCAAACCCTTTGGACTATTCAAAATTCTTTTGATAATTTTTGAGAGGCTTACTCTGAAGATGATGTATGCCAAATTTGGTGATGGTTGGACAAAATTTGTAGGAGGAGTAGCGAAAAAACTGTTTTTGACAAAATCCAAGATGGCGGAAAATCTAATTAGGCAGAAATTGATTTCACAGGGTGCATTGAACTCATCTCGACCCAGGGAATCTAGTAAATGTACTTCCAAATTAGGCCCGATGGTGCCGCTAGACCGTTGCCAAGACTTGGCCCAAATTTGGTCAGAATGTTCGTTAGACCCTCCCCAAAATTTCACAACATTTTACCAGATGGTTCTATGGGCTGCCCTAGCTAGAAGAAGAAGAAGAAGAAGAAGAAGAAGAAGGGGAAGAAGAAAACATAGAATAACAATAGGGTGCCTATGCACCTTCGGTGCTTGACCCCTAATAATAAGTAGACAAAGAGGTGAGTGTGAGGTAATTTTTTTTTTGGAGTCCTTGATGAACAGGATAATTGATGGAAGGTGTGTATGGTTAGTAGTCCAGTGAGAGGGAGTGGAAAGTGGGAGAATGCTGAGAGTCTGGTGGAGGCGTGACAAGAATTACATGGTTATATGAGAATGGTGTCTCTGTATGAGCACTTTTATGCTTGTACCTCAGCACATAAGTGTTCATTTTATTATTGCTATTGACACAATAAATAAAAGTGTCTACACAAATATTAATTTATATATTATATTAAAGAGACAATAATATTGTCTTTTCATTTTAAATGGACAGTAATATATTTAATCATGTCTCTTATTTTGACAGATGTGTTTTCAAAATTAGGACATGTAAAAATTAAGATAACATTTAATCATCTTTGAGCATTTCACACATTTGTTTGCAAACTAATTTTATAAAACTCAGGAGATATTGTTAGAGTACCATGGTTCCATGCATTTAATCTAATTGCATTTTAATCTATTAATCTATGCATTTTTTGTTTATTACATGTTGAATTATTCAGCCATTCAAATTAATGGAAACTGATGGAAAAAGGTTAGACTTTAAAATGATTTATTATTCTTGTGGCCAACATTAGTATAACAGCCCTCATCTGTCACTCACATTGAAATAAATGGCTGACATTCATGAAATTTTGCAAGTTTTCACAGACTGTCCTGTTGTCCATGTGTACCACGTTTCATGAGGTTTGGACATTGTGTTGACAAGATATAAGCCAATTAGTTATTATTTGCCACACCCACAAATATTTGGCCTATATCTCCATAACGAATATATGAATCAGAATTCCTTTGATAAGTTTTTGTCTGGAGTATTTCGAGGTGGTGCATATCTAATTTTGTGTGAATCAGACAAACAGCCTAGGAAGGGTTTAAAAAAGTAGGTTTTTCAGAAAATTAGAATTGCAGATACATTTTATATATAAAAATAAAAATGAGAGATACATTTTGTAGCGCTTGATGCAAGGATTCATAGGAAGCAAGAATTATATGCTAGCATGCACTTACAAGTTATTAGCAAAAACGCAAATTTGCTTATTATAGCACCACTTTGTGGCTGATTCGCAAAAAAATTGGTACACAGCCTTGTTTTGGCACTACGTACAAACATATAAATTTTCGTTGGACATTTTGATTTGATGTTAGTGGCTGCTGGATATTGATTAGCTGCTGGTGGCCATGTTTGTTGATTTGTCCAAATCATATTAAAAGAATATGTTAGCATGTGTACCAAAGAAGATTTTCAACTTCATATGGATCATATGGTTGCGGAGTTGGTTTTTCAGTTTTAGCACCCCCTATGGAATTTGATGCGACTTCTTGTGCATCCTCAGACTGTCCTGTTGTTTATATGTATAAAGTTCCAGCACTTTGTGCGTGGACCCCTAATTATTCTTATCCATCCGATCCTTTGAACCAAGCACAGTTGGGTACAACAACCAATCTCTGCTGATCATGTCTGAACATGTCATTAACAGTAATATATATTATGTCTTTTTGAAAATGTGTGTAAATTATAAAGAAATATAGAAATAAATAAAGGCACAATGGTACAAACAGCACAAATTACTTAATACTCTTCTGGTAAACTTTAGGAGTTAATGTTGTGTGGTGTTGCATACAGATATTTCCAGTGTGATTAGGATTGAGTGGGATTAGACGTCTTGTATGAGTGAGTTAAAATATATCATTTAATAACTTGATAAAATAACAGCACAAATGTGGCACAAATTACAGAAATGTGGCACAAATTTTGGTGCAATTTGGATGGTGATAGGGTGTTGCATGATGTCATAAGCCATTATGATTTCATTATGTTTTTTTATTTTGTTTTTTTTTTTAGTGAGTTGAGTAATGATCTTCCCAGTTCCTGTTGATCTGCTCCATCCATCATCACTGGAGCACGTTCCTTGTGCCATTACTCTTCATACTTCATCATCATTAAGCTTGTTTCTTCAAGTGTTGTGTTCAGTCAGTTAAAAAATTTACTACTTAACAAAAACTGGTCAAACTTGGTAAAAAAAAAAAAAAAAAAAAAATTATTCAATATGCTACACAAGTTTTGAAGTGGTAACATATTTTGAAGAGACTGGGCATGATGCACTTTCTGACTTTTTAGTATTTGTACATTTTTATGACGAATGGAAAAGTTGGGGCTCAAGCACTAATGACTAGGGATTACACATTTACCCGATTGTGTTACATTTCTATTTATAGAATTATTGTCTGTAGCCACTGGTGCAAATATATTATGTACTGTAGCATCAGAAGGGTTATTATACACTTTAATGTCATCACGAGTGAAAAAAATATGCAAAACCAGTAATATAAAGGCAATTATAATTGACCTTGAAAAAAGACTGGCATGCACTGTGAATAGAGAAGAGGGGTTGAACATAGATCTTCGGTGAATACTTGCCTAACAGAATGCAGTAGTCTACAACAGTAATTGCATTAAAAACTCCTTGTGCCTAAGACAGGATATAGGCTTTAATAATATTGATCATCTGTTGTCATACTGATATATATATTTTTTTTAAATATATGAGTATTATATTGAAAGACAAATGTGTGCATACTGTAATTTGACTGGTAGCAGCCACCTTAAGAAGCTAAGGAGTTTTTTTCATTGTTTATTTCTCAATTTAGAGTAAAGTGATTAACTGAATGTATGTATTTGTAAAAGGTTATATTAAATGATTAATCACACACAAATCAACTGGTGCAGGAACAGGGTTTTGAGAAGAGCAAATAATGACCTACATGTTGATAGTTACTTTGTAACATTTTTTGTTTATTTTCTATATGTGCATATGTATGTTTCCTTTACATTAGAACATTTATTTTAAAAAATAAAAGGGGGGGGGTGTCACGTGACCCTTCGACAGCGATGCACGCATAGTCCTTCGCTCTGCTCACTTTGTCAAATATTAAATAATCCTGTCAGTAAATTTCGAACCACTCTCTATTTAACCCATCATGAATACTTCAACAGTCAAAGACAATCGGAAAAGAGAGATTGAGCAATCGCCAATAAAGAAAAAATTCAAAGATTCCACCATCTCCAGAGAGGTTTGCGACGGTGCTATCGCTAACGGTATCAAGCTAGCACTTAAAGAGCAGCAAAGATTCGGTTGTGGCCTCAACAGTAAGAGATGCGGTATACTCTGTACTGACCCCAGCATTGCTACATATGGACATACAAGCGACCAACAATTCTGTTAAAGAGCTAAGAGCAGAACTTGAAAAGCTAGCTAGCGCGGCGAGGCAGACACGCGACCGGGTAGATTCTGTTCAGGCAGCTGCACCTGAGGATAGGAGGACAGTCACGAACTTGAGAAAGAAGTTAGAACAACTTACTGATAAAATGACGGACACTGAAGACAGGAATAGGAGAAATAACGTACGACTGGTGGGGTTGCCGGAGGGTGTAGAGGGCTCCGACGCAGCCGGCTTTCTCAGAGCTAATCTTTCCAGCACTGAAAGGCCACGACATCGAGATTGATCGCGCTCATCTCGTCTATGACGGAAGAAAAAGTAACTCTGAGCGGCCGCGTACTCTCATCTTTCGTGTGCTAAGATTGCAAGACAGGTCGGCGATCCTAAAGGGTGCACGGCAGGCATACCCGGTGAACTACACGCGGGATAATGTCACGCTGCTATTTTTTCCTGACTTCAGTCCAACCACAACTACCAAGAGAAAGAGCTTCAATCCAATCCTTAAGAAGATGACGGCACTAGGTCTACAGCCTTTCCTCATCTATCCGGCGGCAATTAAACTACGGCACAAAGGTGAGCAGATGATGTTTGACTCTCCTCAGAAAGCGGAGGATTTTATCAGCTCACTGTAACAGAAGACAACATATGCTGCAGCTCTACAAAGCAACGGGAAAACAGCGGCCACCATCTCCATCTTTTCGGCCCAGCGAGAAGAACTTAATGACCGGGATGGTGGCGATTCCAGCTGCCCAGGAGAGGATAATAACAAGGTGGACATGGACACTTGTTAAATCTTTTTTTTTTTCTCTCCTACTGGGATATTGTTCCTATTTATCCGGCACAACTGTCTCTTTAAGGGTAAGACTAACAACCTTTTTTGGAGGGGTCCAATGGAGAGTAGGTTTGATTACAATAATTTTTGACTGTGTGGACCTTTTGGGGACATGTCTTGCGTTGAAGTGGACCGGTCACGTATCATCACCATTTTTTGTTGCTCAATCAGACCAATGTTCTTGGTAATGTGCGGTCTGCTTTGTTTATTGTTTATAGTTGTTTGTTGTTCCTGTTTCTGTGTTGCTTTTATTTTTTTACAACAGACACTCATACTTTTATTTATTTTATCTTATTTCTAAAAGGATTATTCATCTAGGTGGTTTGGTATCTAGAATGCACACCAGCGTTTACATGTTACTTAAAGAATGGGAGTGCTTTTGCTTTTTTTCATTTACAAAATACAGTTTTGGGATTATGAATATTCAATGTATATTCTAAATATTTTATCATTGAATGTGAATGGCCTAAATTCTGCTGTTAAACGAACCCGTGTACTATAATATTTACACCGTAAATCGATTTCCTGTGCATTGATACAAGAGACATATTTAAAACAATCTGACATGACACGTTTCCAGAATAAGTATTATAAATTGGCAGCCTTCTCCCGCGCTCTTAATAAAACTAAGGGGGTGCTTATCCTTGTTAACAGTAAGTTACATTTAACAACTGAACATACCGGAAGTGATGAGGCGGGTAGATTTGTTTTTATCCGTTGCAAAATACATAATACTAGGTTAGCATTGGTCTTTATTTACGGTCCGAACGAGACAAACAGTGCATTCTTTACAAATATTTCCAATACATTACTTGAGCAAGACTGATTGTCCACTAGTGGTGGGTGGTGATTTTAATGCTGTCGTAAATCCTGATTTGGATAAATGTCAATCTGATACAACAGCCAATCCATCTTCTAAATTACTGAATAAATTTATCACTGAGCTCAACTTAATTGATCTTTGAAGAATTCAGAATACTACATCTAAGGACTTCACTTTTTTTTCTAATAGACATAAGACTTTCTCTAGGATAGACTACATATTTCTCAGCCCATCTTTAATTTCGTCTAATTCCTCCATCTCTATATTACCAATTTTATTATCTGATCATTCTGCTGTGTTGTGCAATATTCCTCTTTCCGATATTAAAGCCAAATCCCCTAGATGGCGCTTTAACATGTCATTATTAAGTAATCAGACTTTCATTAACTAAAAGAATTAAAGATAAATAAAAGAATTTCTTGAAATTAACATGCCCTCTGATGTGGATCCTCAAATACTGTGGGGAAAAAACTAAGTGTGCTATACGAGGATTCTGTATATCTTTCTCTTCTACTCTTGCCAAATTCACTGGTTAACATAACTAGAAAATAAAATCCAATCATTACAAAACCTACAAAAAAAACATTTTACTGAGCAACAGGCTATACAGCTGTCCTCTTTAAAAGAAGAATATGATTTACTTTCACAGTCAAAGGCGGAATTTATCTTACATAGGACTAGGCAAAAATATTATTTCATATCAGAGAGACCACGTCACCTGTTGGCCCTTAGGCTGAAAGAATGTGCGTCCAAGGCATATATCAGCGCAATAAAATAATCGGATGGTCAGGTCACCACAAACCCTGCGGCGGTTAACGACATATTTAAAGGTTTTTATGTAAATCTGTATAAAGCCGAAACAGATTTTGATGAATCAATTGGTAAGCAGTATTTAGATAAATTGGAATTGCCTCGGATCTCACAGGTGGATAAAGAATCTTTGGAGGCCCCATTAAGTTTGGAGGAGCTCCACATCTCTCTAAAAAGCCTTCAAAAGGGCAAATCGCTGGGTCTAGATGGTCTCCCCCCTGAATTATATTTAGAAATTTGGGATTTGTTAGGGACACTTATGCTTAATTCATTTAATTTTTTAATTGAACATGGTGTATTTCAGAGATCAAAAATCATCATTGATATCATTACTTCTTAAAAAAGGTAAAGATCCATTAGATTGTTCCAGCTACAGACCGATATCACTTATCTCATGTGATCTAAAAATCTATGCTTTTTGCTTCTCGTATGGAGAAGGTAATTCATAGTTTGATCAAGGAGGACCAAACCGGTTTTATCAAGGGGCGCAATGCGTCTGACAATATGCGTTGACTCTTTCATATTCTTGACTTTGCATACTCTCATCCGGGCCCTTGTGCGGTTTTTTCACTTGATGCAGAAAAAGCCTTTGGCAGGCTAGAGTGGAATTATATGTGGGCAGTTCTGCAATGTTTCGGCTTCGGTGAACATTTCATTTCTGTGATTAAGACATTATACCACTCACCTGTAGCATCAGTCTTGACTGGTAATATTATTTCCCCCCGTTCCCTCTACAAGGGGAACAAGGGGAACATCTCTTGAACACTTAGCACAAGCCATTAGGAAATCTGAAGTACCGATTAAGATTCATGATCATAATCATATTATTTCATTGTACGTTGATGATATTATTCTATATTTAGACCACTTTGATGTTTCAGTCTCTAGTATAATTAAGGAATTTGATCATTTTAGTAGCTTATCAGGATACAAAATAAATTGGAGCAAATCGGCTTTAATGCCAATTAACAATGTTAAGGTTAATTCTTCTATTCCCTCATTTATCCCTATTAAGGATTCTTTCATCTGTTTGGGTATTATCATATATAAAATCATCCATAAGATTGCCAGAGACAATTTTAATAGTATTCTAGTTAAGATTAAAAATGACATTCAAAGATGGAATAATCTTAAAGTCTCTCTTCAAGGAAGAATCTCCACAGTTAAGATGAAATTGTTACCTCAGTTTAACTTTCTTTTCTCTATGATACCACTTTCTCCCCCTCCAGGTTACTTTAATGAGATCAACTCCATACTTTCTCATTTATCTGGAATGATAAATGCCCCAGAATCAAACTTTCCACATTACAACATCCTATACGTGCAGGAGGACTGGCTGTACCAAATTTTGAATTGTATTATTGGTCGTTTCAACTTAAGGCTCTTCATAATTGGGTTGATCCTCAATCTAAAGTTTCATGGAGACTGATTGAAGCTGACAAGGTTAAACCAAATAGACTGCAAGATATTTTATTTACTGGCACAGGAAAAAAGATAATTATAAATTTGGTCCGGTTGTGGCTAATTCTGTTAAAATCTGGAAAACGGTTGAACGTCTGATAGGAGGACCCTTCAAATTTTGTAACAGTACACCTTTATGGCACAATTTTAATAAAATGGAAATCTTCCATTTGTCCAGCCCTCTTGGTCTTCTTTAGGCATAAACACGTGCAGTGATATATATGATAACCAGGGCCTCTGTTCATTTCAGACATTAAGAACTAAGTTTTGTTTATCAGCATCTGTATATTTTGTCTTTCTTCAATTGCGTTCTGCTCTCAAAGAGTATGGAGTTCCTTGGGCATCTTCCATTTCCTCTCATCCTATGCGAGATTGGATCGCACTGTCTTCTGGTCGGCCATCTGTTTCCTTAATATATAATATAATTATTGATTGCATTACAAAACCTCTTTCTATCAAATCTATCTGAAATTGGGAATTATCTGACCTTAATTTATCTGTCGACTGGGAGAAAGTGTTGTCTAACCTCAGCTTAACTTCCACATTGTGGATTTAGAGCGAAAACTAACAGTACCTCTTCTCAAACAAAGAGTCAGAGTCCACAGAAAGAGTCCATA
>CM075031.1:2283498-2309055 GCA_037576675.1 Pangasius sanitwongsei | reverse complement strand
TCACACACCATGTCTTCATGGAGCTCGCTTTGTGCACAGGGGCATCGTCATGCTGGAGCAGGTTTGGGCCTCTTAGTGTCACTGAAGAGAAATTGTAAAGCTACAGCACACTACTATACAACTGTGTGCTTCCAACTTTGTGGCAACAGAAGCACATATGGGTGTGACGTTCAGGGGTGCACATACTTTTGGCTCTATCGTGTATATCGAACATATTTGTGGTGCACTTTTGTTTTTCATTAAATGGCTTTTTTATTGTGTAAAAAAAAGACCAAGCTTATACTAGTAGCTATATGTTTTTATGTTTTAAATATGATTTTTTTTATATGTTTATATTTCTATTCAGTGTGCAAATGATAAATTTCAGATAACCATAAATCAAGTTGCACTTATATTTATTTGCCATCCAGATAGGTTTCAGATAAAAGAATGGTTATTCTTGCTAATAATTCAAGTTGATTTTATTTATATAGTGATTTTAACGATTGTCGCAAAGCAGCTTTACAGAAATCCAGCGGTAGATTTAGATCCGTAATGCACAAGCCAGAGGTGACGGTGGTGAGGAAAAACTCCCCGAGACCACATGAGGAAGAAACCGTGAGAGGAACCAGACTCAAAATGGAAAACTCGTCATCTTCTTGGTGACACCGGACAGTGGGATTACAAATTATTACAGTATAAAGTCATATAGGAAGTAAAAGAAGTATTATAAGTTGATTTTAAGTCACAAAACCAAAGTGTTTGATTTACTTAAAATAGGATTGCGCTGGTGTTTACACTGTAAATAGACAGCAGGGATCACAAAAAGTACAAATCAGATTTCATAACACAGATGTAATCCAGAGTAAACACTAGTTTTGCAAACTGGACTTTTAGCTGTTACTATTTTTGTCACGAAGCACGGTCAAGCCCCGCCCACTTTCACAGGAACTGGCAATCCACAGACCTTTCCCATAACCATGTGAGAGTCATTACACGGCACTAAACAATACTTTAAAATTTAATTTAAATGTTCAGTTTTGCTGTGAAAATCGGGATATTCAGAAGTTTGTACACCCGTCTGCAGCTGGTGCATGTGTACGAATACACACAGAAGTGTAGGTTGTACGATTCTGAAGCTCGTGGTCAGAAAAGTGTACAAAACATTTCAGACGCGTTGTAGGCAGCACGTCTGAAGCCGAGGTGGTGAGAGTGAGGACATGTTCGTTCCAGTCTCAGACACGGGATTCAGCATCTTGAAGGCTGCAGTGCTTTTGGCTGTTTGGTCAGAGGAGAGTAAAATAAACTTTTGAACATGACGCAGTTAGTAGTTTGTTGTGAGGTAAGGCCAGCGGGTTGAAAAAAAATACAGAGCATCACATCTTTAAAGGTTATTAGAGAGTTGTTTTTGTTGGTCGGAGTGTAGTGTCAATCAAATCAAACAGCGTCTTCCTCTGAAAGTAGGCGGGGCTAAAGTCTGAAATCAAAGACGAACTCTGATCAAGAGACACTGATCAGATTCTCACGTGTGTGTGTGTGTGTGTGTGTGTGTGTGTGTGTGTGTAGGAGGGAGTGAAAACCGAGAACAATGACCACATCAACCTGAAGGTGGCGGGACAGGACGGCTCAGTGGTGCAGTTTAAGATCAAGAGGCACACGCCGCTCAGCAAACTCATGAAGGCTTACTGCGAGAGACAGGTGAGTGACAGCGCACACACTCGTCTCTTTCTGTTTAAATAAACAGAATACGTACATTAGCATTCAGGTATCCAGGATACAGTGTCGTTTGCATCGCGTGATGGCGTGATAACAGTTGCACAGTAATCGTATTTTAATCACGATAACGGTTCCAAAATGACTGAATCGAATCATATCTGATATTGTGAGATTAGATTACGTTAATTAATTATCTAATATTACATTGGTTTTTATTTAGAGATGCACAAATCATAAACTCATCAGCTAGCAACTGATGATCTTGTGTCTTGGAAACCTACGTAGATCGCTAACATGATTTAACGCCAGCTAGTTTAGGGGGAAGGAACGATAAAGCGTTAATTTCATCCTGGTTATGTCTCTGAGCCGGGATTTTCTCACCTCTGCGTCTGAATCCGTTTGTTCAATTAGTAAAATAGTTCCTGCTGATGGTCAGAATGTGTCTTAGGTTGATGTGTGTAGTTCAGCAAGTAGTGGGTGTTAACGGTGTTACGGTGAAACAATATGATATAATATCGATATCAGGATAAACAATGTCACTGTACACTTTTTGGAGGTATTCTGGATATTGTGATATCTTTATAACATTTTTGTGTGTGTGTGTTTTTTTTAAATAACAATTAAAAACCCAGAATTTTATTTTTCAGTAATAAAAAACATATTTTGTAGATATAAAAAAAAAAAGTTTATTTATTATTATAAGTATTGTGATATAATATTTCTGTCGTGAATCGCTAGCACCAGTTGGAATGTGTTACTTTTAAACGCACACATGAAATAAGATTGTAGAGGGAAAAAAAATGTAGTTGTCATGTTAACCCTTTTTTTTTTTTTTGGATTGCTTCGATGATGGCTTAGTGGCAAGCACTGTTTCCTCGCACTTCCAGGGTTGGGGTTCGAATCCTGCCTTTTGCATGTTCTCCTCGTTCTTCAGGGGTTTCCTCTGGGTACTCTGGTTTCCTCCCCGAGTCCAAAGACATGCGCTGTTGGCTGATTGGCATCTCTAAATTGTTCATAGTGTGTGTGAGTGTGTGTGTGTGTGAGATTGTGCCCTGCGATGGAGTAGCACCTCGTCCAGGGTGTCCCCCGCCTTGTGTCCCGAGTCCCCTGGGATAGACTCCAGGCTCTGTGTAGGATAAGCGGTACAGAAGATGGATGGATGGGATGCTTTGCGTGAAGCGTAAAGTGTAACTAGTGTATTGTATGATGCTCCAACTCCTACAGACACAAATAAAAGTAACACTGCGCTGTCAAATCTCAGAGTGGCCAAACAATGTTTTTGAAGTCTTTCCAACCTGCGACTTTATTGATTTCAAGAAAATCCAATAAATCTCCGGTAGCTGCGGAGAACCAGGCGCTCGTCCCAAAGCTGGAGCGTGCTCTCTGAATAAAGGAACCCATAAACCATGTTCAGACTTGCGTCACTGTTCTCACACCGAGTGCCCGATGGATGGTGGTGGTGATTAAATCGAGGGAAAGTTGACAAGAGCGTACTTGTGTAAGATGACACTCGAGGTGTTTTTTTTTTTTTTGGCCAGGCTACAGCTCTTAATCTTATAAATGAATTGCGCCGTTGTGAGGACGGACACGGCGATAGAGAGATGACTCTGCACATTTGTTGTCTAGCCAGAGAGAAATTGACCCAGGCTGTAGCCCTGCTGTGGATCTGGAACAAAAACAAGAGTGTGTGTGTAATTTAATATGATCGCACGTATCGGGATGCGTTCCGCCTTTATACAACCAACCATGAAGAATAATAATAAGAAGAAGAAGAAGGAATGTCTGACACATTATGGTGCGTTTGAAAGAAAATAGAAAATCTGTGATTGGGACAAAAGAAGTTGAATACGCAAAACGCCACTGAAGTGATTAAAGTCGAGAACTAAAGTCATGAGAACGCTGTTGCTAGGCAACCAGAAAATTATGAACCTTGAGGCTTACAGTTTAGCTACTGTCGCTAATGTGTATCAAAATGGATGCTTGATTGATTTAAAGCAGAACAAATTAAACTGGTCTGACGCTCTTTCATAATTGATTGATTGATTGAATTAATTGGTTGACACCTGTAACTTGCATAAATTAAAATTAAATTTAAAAAAAAAAAGTTTTTACCTTTTTCTGTAAGAAATGATTTAAATTTCTTTTTTTTTACTGCATCTTTAAAATTGTAAAATGGAAAAAAAAACTATTCCCTCCTTCTTTTCAGAGGTTGTATTTGTTATTTTTAAAAAACAAATCCAGAAAATGAAATTAAAAAAGAATTCTCAATAACATTATCATGTCAGGAAATTGTATTGTGGCGTATATCGTGGTATCTCGCAGCACTACCGCGACCTCGTGATCTTTATCTTGCCAAACCGTAACCCCGTAATCGTGAAGATATCTTTGAGTGTCGTGGTGATGACTCTAACAGGACTGGGGTAAAGACGGAGAGACGAGCGTCGGAATGATGTGTTTGGATTGAGAAGGTAAATAGCGCATCTGCGGATCATCTGGAAATGTGCAGAATAAATGTAGTATTGATTCCTCAGCTTTAGCTAATCAGCAGTGGGGGAGTGCTGACCTCCCTTGGGACCGTGTGTGTGTGTGTGTGTGTGTGTGTGTGTGTGTGTAAGTGCTGAACTGATCTTTTTTTTTTTTCCTTATCTTGTTTTGTTTTTAGGGACTGACGATGAGGCAAATCCGATTCCGGTTCGATGGCCAGCCCATTAATGAGACAGACACACCTGCACAGGTATCTATGTATCTACATCACATGACCTGCTTCATAAACATTTTATTTATTTGTTTGTTTGTTTGTTTGTTTATTTATAGCCATGTTTATCCTGACATGTTAAAGTGCTGATCTGCGATCAGTTTTTAAAACCGCAGGGATACAGTTACAGTCCGATCTGAAGGTCTGATTTCACTCCACAATTTAAAACGTTGTCTTTCCTAAAATGGATAACCTGAAAGTGTTTACTTCAGATGTGCACGAATAATCTGATTCTTATCTGATTTAGTCAGCTACTGGAGTATTTAGGCCCAATCCCAATCCTATCTTCTACCCCTTCACCTACCCCTACCAGTGTGTCAAGGGGTAGGGGTGAAAATATTCCCCTAAGAATTGGGACACCACTACACTACACCGTTACACGTCATCATACGTCACCTAGGTCCTAATTCTCTCTCCTGAATTGGCAGAATTTGAGAAAAAGGTTTAGCGATTTGTAATTATTGGGGGGACCAGCACCGCTCAGTGTGTTTGGTGGTTACAGCCCTGATCAGACATCATCACTATCGCGCAGTCTGTACTGATATGACGTTAGCAAACTTTAAGGGGTGGAAATGGGATTGGGCCTTAATGTAACGTCATGTAAACAGCACACTGTTTCATCTTATACTGAATTAAAGCTGCTAACAGATTTGAACCCAGTAATCAGATTATTAGGCACATGGACTATATACTGTTACATCTTAAATTTTTTTTTTTTTTTACATATGCATAAACATCATCAGAAAGAGGAGATCTGCAGTGGATGTGGGAAACATCAATAATTCAACACAACACAAGAAACTACATTTAAGAAATAAATATTGACCAGTAAAGTGACTCATTATTAGGAAAAAAAACAGGAAGTTTGGATTTTACACCACATACAACTTCTCCACTAGAGTTCATTTAGAGGGAAATCTGATTATTGATGAACCCATGTGTATTCAAAACGTTTCTGAAGTGCGTATTGATTGTTTCATTGCCAAAACCTGATTATTGTCGAGTTATATATGTGTAAATGTGCTGATTATTCCTCATAAGTAAATTTCCTTCCTGGTTGAATCACCATATATATATATATATATATATCTGAAAATATGATTACTGATATTGACCTTTTGATATTGACGTAGTCTAAGTGCATCTTTTGGTGGATGTGTTTTAGATCGGACCATCGACCGCCGTCAGTCAGGGCTTAGAAGTCTTAAGTACGCTACTTAGGACTGTTAAGAAAAAAATTAATACAGATCAATAATAACTGGGAAAAAAGAGAGAAAGAGTCAAATAATATTTAAATAATAATAATATCATCTTAACTGTTAGTCATTAAGATACGACAATACTGTGTTAGGAGACGTATTTAAAAATAATAATAAAGAATATATATATATATACAGATGAAGTCAAAAGTTTGCATCCCCCTTTCGGAATCTGCAAAATGTTAATTATTTTACCAAAATAAGAGGATCATACAAAATGCATGTTATTGTTTATTTTAGTATAGTGCTGACCTGAATAAGATATTTCACATAAAAGATGTTTACATATAGTCCACAAGAGAAAATAATAGCTGAATTTATTTTAACAAATGACCCCGTTCAAAAGTTTACATCCCCTTGATTCTTAACACTGTGTTGTTACCTGAATGATCCACAGCTGTGTGTTTTTGTTTAGTGATAGTTGTTCATGAGGCCCTCGTTTGTCCTGAACAGTTAAACTGCCTGCTGTTCTTCAGAAAAATCCTTCAGGTCCCACAAATCGTTTGGTTTTCCAGCATTTTTGTGTATTTGAACCCTTTCCAACAATGACTGTATGATTCTGAGATCCATCTTTTCACACTGAGGACAACTGAGGGACTCATATGCAGCTATTACAGAAGGTTCAAACGCTCACTGATGCTCCGGAAGGAAAAACCATGTGTTAAGAGCCGAGGGGGTGAAAACTTTTTGAATTTGAAGATCAGGGTAAATTTAACTTATTTTGTCTTCTGGGAAACATGTAACTATCTTCTGTAGCCTCTGAGGGGCAGGACTAAATAAAAAAAATATGATATTTAGGCAAAATAAGAAAAATGTACATATCTCCATTCTGTTCAAAAGTTTTCACCCCCCGGCTCTTAATGCATGGTTTTTCCTTCTGTATGATCCGTCTTATTTTGGTAAAATAATTAACATTTTGCAGATTCTGAAAGGGGGATGTAAACTTTTGATCTCAACTATATGTATGTATGTGTGTGTATATATATATATATATAGGGTAGATTGTGTTTTAGGGCTGGATGATGATAATATTGATGTCATGATAAAATTACATCACTTTTCTGAGATAACTATAATAAATTAATAGTTCATATTGTTTTGGAAACACAAGAATCGTCCTTAATGTTTTCTTCTTTTTTAATTCATTGGTTTAATGCATTTATTTTTCCACCTTTTAACTGTTAATTTGCTTGTTTAGTCATAATAACATAAAAGGATCATCCAGTTTAATTTTCATTTTAAAATTATTTAAAATGGTGGGTAGGAGGGATTTGCAACTTTTCAGCAAATTAATGAAGGATTATTAAAACTTTAAGAACTACTGGACGCTACACACACGCACACACACACAGCTCAGCAGGATGTTGTCTGGCTGTCTCGCTCTGCTCTGCAACACCACGTCTCTCTTCTTGGGCATTTAAAAGCTCATTGTGAGAAACACCGAATAAATAAAGCACCGTTAATCATGAACAAGTGGCAGCGCTCTTTCGTTCATCACCACTCGTTCCCCCGGACTCCGCCTTCCATTCACAAACCGGCGATCCACCACGCCTCCGTCAACACTGCTTTATATGTAGAACTTAATCGCTATCATTTTTTCGTAATTTAAATATTTGGTACATTTCATTTTTACAATCACGTTAGCAAACTCTACATAACGTGTATATTGTAGAAATGTCCTGTAGCATGATGTGATATGTCTGTCATATGATTTAACCCTTTCTCGGCCCTGTAGAAAGACTGACCCATCAAGTTCAGTATCAAAATGAGGTACGAGTGTTTGATAACTGGGATTTAAATCACAAACGTCTCTGACATTTGGACCCTGCATATGGCAGCTTTGTTCATACCCTCGATCTGTCCCTCGGGACTCCCGCCGAGCGTGTGTGTGCTTAACAAGAAGCATGGGTCAGCTGCACACGCACAGATGTAAATGCATATTTCATGCTGAGGGGGAGGTATTTAGTAGAGGCCTCTCATTTCCTTTCATTTTAACAGCACAAAGGAGACTTCGCCATTGTGTCGTGATCGATAAACGTGATCAATAGATCATTAAAGCTGGAACGCTCGCCACAGCCATTACGGCCGTTACAGCCGGCCATCACGCAGGATCTTTATTGAGTTGGAACGTTAAAGGAAAATTATGAGGGATGGGGAAAATGAGCTGAATGTAAATTTTAGAGTAGTTCAGGAATGATATGATGGTTTTACTGCGTCATAACGCCTGATTAGAGGACCTCGTTAAACGGCATAAATGGCTTCTGTTGGTCATCTAGGATAGCAGTGTAGAAACACCAGGTTTAGATTTGTTTTTCCTATTAAAAAAACAGCCCTGTTGTGAACGCCTTATACCCCAGCGCTGGTGAATTCTCCATTCTGATTGGTCAGAAGGCGTTGATTAATCTTCTGTAACAGCAGTCATGAAGCTGCGTCCTGAAATCTTTTATTCCTCTAATGCCACAGAAATTTGCCAACGATTACAATCTTTTATTAACTTAAGAATGGCACATCACACTTTTTATCCATTTATAGTTACATTTATTGCTGCGGAACTTCCACGAAACACGTTCTCACTTACGATATAGCAGCTACAAACAGTCGTTCCCTCACCAGCCTCTCCTTTTCTCTTTCTTGAAGAAATGCAGCTTGTCATGTTACCGAGAAACCACGAAGCGTAAACTGCTCTGTCCTGAAGATGTCGGACACCGTAAAGTCACAGCTTTACCTCTGACGGTTACAAAGCGCTGACACTGGAGACTCCTTCCACAAATGTTAAACAAACATCTCCTTACAGAAAACTTCACCATATCAACAGTTACACACGGTTTACATCAGTTTATGTAGAGCATCTGTTGTACAAGTCCCAGTGAATGAGCCGTTGCTATAGAAACGATAACGTATAAGAACAAGCGCAGTAGCATAAACTTGCACTACTATCAGAGCTGCTGTTCTGAGTAAATTAATCAACACCTTCTGACCAATCAGAATCCAGATGTGATGATATATATTCTCTACCCCCTTCCTCCCACCCTAAAAGATTTACACTGATGGCTCTCGCACACACTCTCGTCCCCCCGATAAAGTTTCAGTCATGAGGGGTTTTTTTTTTCTTCACCTTAATCCCAGCAGTATTTTGTCAAAGCACCATTTTGGATAACGACATCCAGTTTGCGTCATTAAGCCCGAGGAAGCGTGCGTGAAGCTTTCAGGTGTGACGGGCCAGATTTCACACATTTCCTAGTGGAAATATTTCACACACGGAGCATTCAGAAAGTCGCCCGCAGCCGCATACGATGCTCACTCATGTTTCTCTCTCTCTCTCTTTCTTTCTCTCTCTCTCTCTTTCCTTCTCACAGTTGGAAATGGAGGACGAAGACACAATTGACGTTTTCCAGCAACAGACAGGAGGCTCCGTCTAAATGCAGAACCTTCACTGCCTTCTTCCTCTCTCTCTCTCTCTCTCTCTCTCTTCCTCTCTCTCTCTCTCTCTCTCTCTTTCTCTCTCTCTCTCTCCCCTCTTTTCCCTCACAGTTACTCCTGACTGCTGTTGTATAGCGTGTTGATGCTCTTCCACCTTTGCAGTTCCTGCTTTTTGTATATAAGTGATTTTACACACACGTTAAAGTGGCAGTGTGAACGCCGTGAGATCAGAAGCCCAGAATTTTTTTTTTTTTTTCCTTCTTTGGCAAGAAGTGACCACGAACAGCAGCCCGTGGTCCAGACCTTTCTGCTGAGCCGTTATTTGAGTAGAGCGATTTTACTTTAAAGACATTCTGACACCAAAATTAAGGCGAGATGGTTTTCGTCTCATGTCCTCAAAAGACATAAAAAAAAAAAAATCACTTTGTATGAAATGAACACTTGATGAAGTTATACTCTGTAATACAGGACAAGTCTGTAATTTTTATTATTTTAGCTGCTTTTATTTCTGTTATCTTCTTTCAGACAAATTGTTGTTTTTTTTTAATTGTTATTAATTGGCAGTAGACGTGTAAAGTGACACAAGCCCCGGATTCAGTAGGTGAATTGTGAATAATAATAATAATAATAATAATAATAATAATAAGTCCTGATATTTCTGTCAAGTTAAGCAACTGTATTGTCTAATAAATCATTTGTTAAAATAAAGAAAAACTCTTTTTACCTCATATTTGCCTCATTTCATTCTGCAGAAAATCCTTAACAGGTAGTTGCTTTAAAAGAATACAAATTGGACAAATAATTTAATTTTTTAATCAAACCTTCTATACAAAATAGCTGAAATAACTCATTTTTTTTTATTAATTAATTAAATTAATTTTTTAATTAAAACATGCTTTAATTTAAAAAAAAATGCAAATGGGAAAGATCATTAAATAATTTCTCAGTGTTCATGTCTGTACAAAATAGGAAATAACTCTTTTGTAATTTTTTTTATTAATATGCCAGTTTTTTTTTTATTAAAGCAGTTGCTTTCATTCAAAAAGTGCAAATTTAACAGAACTTTAAATGTATTTTTTTTAAGAGTTAACTTCTGTACAAAAGCTGAAATAACTCTTTTGTAATTCTTTTATTAATATGTCAAATTAAATTTTTTTTTTGAAGTGCAGATTGGACAGAACTTTAATTGTTTTACTGTTAACAAAATAGCTGGAATAACACTCATAATTGTTTTATTAATATGCCAGATTTATTTATGTATTTTTATTAAAATATAAAGCAGTTGCTTTCAATCAAAAAGTGCGTATTGGACAGAAATGTGAATTTAAACAATTTTTTTAAAGAGTTAACTTCTGTACAAAAAGCTGAAAGAACACTTGTAACTTTTTTTTTTGTTTTTATTATTATTATTATTATTATTATTATTATTATTATTATTATTATTATTATTAAAGCAGTTGCTTTGTTTCAAAAAATGCAGATTGGACAGAGCTTTAAATTAACTTCTGTACAAAAAGCTTAAATAACACTTATAATTTTTTTTTTTATTAATATGCCAGATTTTTTTAAAAGAAAACTTTAATTATTAAAACATGCTTTAATTCAAAAAGTGCAGATGGGAAAGATAAAAGATTAAATAATTTCTCAGTGTGAATGTCTGTACAGAATAGCTGAAATAACTCCTGTAATTTTTTTAAAAGTCAGGTTTAAATCTTTTTTTTTTTTTTCCTTCCTCCCAGACAGCACCATAATGGACGCTGCATCACCGCCTGTCATTTCGGTGGAATGAGGGCAAAAAAAAAAAAAAAAAAAAACCCAGAGTGACTTTAAGCGACGTGAAAATCCTCCAATCAAATCCCGAATGCTCTCTCTCGTGACCAATCAGAAGGCGCGTTTCTGCAGTGGGCGGGTCTACGTGGGCTGGCGTTAGAACTCGAGCAAAACGGCTGCCCAGATTCCCTATTCATCCCGAGTCGGGCGGAGTCCATGCGGAGGGGCGATACGGGACATTTTAGACGTTTTAGTGGCTAGATTTAGCGTTAAACGCTTTTTAAGAGCAGGTTTATTCACTCTGTTTAATCCTGCCCGAGATGACAACGACGACCACTTTTCAAGGGATGGACCCTAGCGCGAAAAATAGCTCCAGGTAAATAAAAAAAACAACAAAAAAAAAACGAAGCAAACAAAAGAAAAATGAAGGATTGTGGTCAGATTGGAGACTGGACTCGTGCAGATGATTTATTAGAGAAAGATCTTTTTAATCCACCATCTGATTAGATTTGATGCAAATACAGGATGTGTTTCAGCTTTATCGAAATGACAAACGGAAAAAACGGCTCTTTTAAGAAGGTAACTGTGATCAAAAAGCGGATATATATATATATATATATTTTTTTTTTTATTTTAATCCTACTAGATTCAGGATTCATTCTTTATTTATTTATTTCTTTACACACGCGATAATACAGATGCACGCAAAATGTTGGAATATTAGACATTTATCTCATCAGTGACTGGAGATCTGCTCAGTATCCACCCTGTTAGCACACGGAGACGGGTTTTTTTTTTTTGCAAAAATAATTAAAGTATTATGTTTAAATTCAATAAACAAATAGTTTTTTTGGGTTTTTTTTTACGACGTGCGCGAGCTCAGTTCAGCTGGCTAACGTTAGCTAAAGAAATCTCCCTGGCAACCGGCCACTTCTCCTTTCATCTCGCCTCACTGAGGCTAGCTAATGTTGGGTTTTTTGTTTTGTTTTTTTTTAAATCATTTTGTCCAAAAAAAACGACGAAAAATACCTTAATTGTGATCTAATCTACATTATTTTCCCATTTCAGACGAAGAAAATATCACACGCCACATTTTCTGATGTTTTTACTTCTAAATAACTCCATCTTTGAGGCCTTCGTGTTCTCCTTTTATGGGTTTCTCTAACGTTCATGCTAATCTTTTTCTTTTTTACATTTTTTCCCCCCCACTTATGACAAAATATTCGACTTATTCAAGAAATAAAGTCGTTTTACAAACTGAATTTGATATCTAATATCTAGCATAACTTTCTTCACATAACTCAGAAGCTTTTCTATTAGAAATAATGCCTTTAACTGCCTTGGAAATGTCTAATCTTTATCTCTAGCTTATATAATTTATTTATTTATTTATTTTGTGTTTTATACATTTATATTCATACAGGATCTGAGTTTAAAGCTTTAAACTTTCGTTCTGGTCTTGTTCGAGCTATCAGACTTGAATCACCTCAGCATCTTTGATGCAACATGTTGATTTACAGATCTGATTTTTGTCATCAGAAAATATACATTTGTGATCAATTTAATCTTTAAATTAATATTTTGTAACTTAAAACTAATACAGTGTGATGGTCGTACACAGGAATGTGGTGAGGTTGTAACCCAAAAACAAAGTTAGATGTATTTTTTCTTGTCTATGGATTAAATATTCCACCCTCAATCCGGGTTAAATCCGGTTTCGATCCGGTTTCGATCCGGTTTATGACTGGAGTATAACACAGTAAAACATGTTTTATTAGCGTCTCCACTTCTGTCGCTGGAAAATATTCTCTGCTCGCAGTTGGGTGGGGTCTCATGGGGGAAAAAATTAACCTCTTCTGCTGAAAGTTAAAGCTTCATCTGAGCAGGAAGGTGAAGCCGAGCGAGTTCACGTGACGGTTAACACTCTGTACGACACGTTAAACAGTTCAACCTGTAAATCTGCGCACGTGAATGGACTTTGCTGTATTTCCCAAATAAGGGAGGCTGTGAAATGCTTTAGATCTGAACAGCTGTGTGTGTGTGTGTGTGTGTGTGTGTGTGTGTCAGCTGGCGAGGACTTTATAAAGCAGTCCACTAAAGCGTCAGCTATGTCTATTATTGCTGGACTAGTTAGCTGGTTATGCTCGATACACGATTACACTGCAGTACAGTGATGCATACCATCGTTGGTATGTCGGATGCTGGATTCTGATTGGTCGGATTGGTTAATTTTCTATAACAGCATCTCTTAGAGTAGTGCAGCTGCAAATCACAGGTTTCTATTAATACGCTCGTTCGAATATACGTTATCGTTTGTATACTAGCAGAATCTGATTTTTAGTAAATGTGTGTAATTGTTGATACGGTGAAATTTTCTGTAAGGAGATGTTTATTTAACATTTACGGAAGGAGTCTCCAGTGTCAGTGCTTTGTAACAGTCAGAGGTAAAGCTGTAACGTTACATTTTCAGACATCTTCAGGACAGAGGAGTTTACGCTTTGTGGTTTCTCTGCAACATTACGAGATACGTTTTGTTTTTGTTTTTTGTTTTTTTTATCTTATTAACTTCGAGAGAGAGAAAAAAGACACACTGGTGAGGGAACGACTGTTTATAGCTGCTATAACGTAAGTGAGAACAGGATCTAACTTGTTTCACAGATATTCCACAGCGTTAAATAGCGTAACTATAAAGGGATACAAAAAAAATAAATTATTAGTGTTGGGATTTTGCTGTAGTATAAGAAGGAATAAAACACTTCAGGATCTGGTGATGTAGGAAAGTAATAACTCCGCGGTGTTATCAGAAACTCTGCTTCATCACACCATCGTGTTTTATTTTTTGCATAAAGCCGGACATTTTGTTGTTTTCTAGACAAACCAGCATTATGATACACTTTTCTGAGCATCTTATTGTTGTAAGTATTGCTTTTTATACCTGTTTTGTTATTCAGCTGTAACACGCAACTCGTGTGTTTTTATAATGACACTGTGCGCAAAAATTAAATAGCTATCAGTAGCTATCTGTTAGCTGTGTATATGTGTTTACAGTTTTAAATAAGAGCATTTTGTTATCGAACACTCTGTGCTCATAAATACAGATGGATTATAATCAGAAATTTTTTATTGCGTAATTTCTAAGTAGTGGATAATCGCCTTTTTGTTTGCTGCGTTCAAATGAGGTTGCTTTTACGAAAAAAAACTATATGAACGAAAGTCTAAATTTTAAAGCTGTGTAATGTTGACGTCCCTTTAATATAACGTAACCCATGGAATTTCAGTTAGCGGTCGATGCTTACTGGTTAATATTCGCCAACACGTCTGAGGGAAATGCTGATATTTTTTATTATTATTATTAGTATTATTAGATAAGAAACAGTGATCAAAATAAGCTAGCTAGCTGTCTAAGCTATGTAAGTCATTTAGTAGTTTTGCTGCTTACAGTAACATCTCTCAGTGCCTCTAACTTATTTTATTTGATGATTAATTTTATAAAGTGATTTCAGCTAACCACCAAGCTAGCTATTTAGCTACGTATGTTTACCAGTGACAACCCCGTGGTGTCACGCTAATCAGCTAGCTACATTTAAGACCTCGTTTTATGAAGCTTTCTCTTTTGGTTCTGCAAATGAACTCCTATGATGGCATTGTTATCTGTTAGCTAGCTGTTGTTTTATCGAATAAATAGTTTAGATGTAGTACATACTGGAAAAAATAAACGTTGGTTTTTAACAGTTAGGTCTAATTCCTTGAGTTTACTCTTTTAGTTCAGTTTAGGAAAAAAAATTTCTTCTGAATAAGATGACGCAATTTTTTTTTTACTTTGTTCCAAGGTTTCAAGAAATTTTTTACGCAATCATCATGTCAGTTTTTCGAAGAATGGATTAAAGCATTTTGAGATTCATGTTTAAAAATATTTACATTATAATTAGAATTATAATGTAAATATTTTTAAAGTTTGTGATTTGAGACACACGGGCCTCCAACGGGTGCCACGTTCCACTCCCACAGAGAACGCAAATCAACCGAGACGTCACGCGCTTGATTCGGATTTTGACATATAATCGATTAGAGGTTCTGCGTAAGCTAAACACTTCAATCAGAAGCCGAGTGTGTGGATTGGGACACGGCCCCGACTTCCTCCTTCTCTCATCGCCGAGGTGAATCGAACGTTCGATTGGTCGTCAAGGCTGCAGCGATCCCCGAGGGTGCTGTTCGGATAGATGAAAATCATCTGACACAGGAATCTCCATTTGGTGTGGCTCGGGTCAGCTGTAGGGTGTGTGTGTGTGTGTGTGTGTGTGTGTGGGAGAGAGAGAGAAAGAGACAGACAGACAGAAGGGCTTGGGTAGTAGAGGCCCTCCCAGCTTATGTTAACTGTCCCCTGCAGTGGTCAGTCTGGTAACTGTTGGGGGTGTGTGTGTGTGTGTGTGTGTGTAGACACCCTCCCTTGAGTCCAGTATTAACTCCGTTAAATCTTTTTTGATGATGCTCGCCGGCGTCCCCTGCAGCTGTTTCATTCCCGTAATGTCAGCACGACCACAAATGTGAGACGGCGCCCCGTTTTCTCCATTTGCGTGTGTGTGTGTATATGTGTGTGCGTGTGTGTCTGTGTGTGTGTGTATGTGTGTGTGCGTGTGTGCATGCGCACGCGTGCACTGATTTAAAAGGAACAGGCCAAGAAATGAAACGATTTTTCCCTTTACAAATGTAGCTCCTCAGCCAATACACTGACTGTCTGGAGTTTCCTTTTAAGGGATGGACTTTAACTCTCGTGAGCATCTAAATGTATAGACACATATAGATGGAGGTACACACACTTGGGTACCACACACACACACACACACATTTCTTTCACACAGGTGCGACTGTAACTTTGCACAGAATGAATTTATGACAATATCATCAGTCTTCAGCCCTTTGTAATAATTACTGTAATGAAAAGGTAAACATTCAGTTAGAGGATATTTACAGTTACATTTATGGCATTTGGCAGACGCCTTTAACCAGAGCGACTTATATTTATGACGTTAATACTTACGATCTATAGATATAAGATAGTTGTGAGTGGTGTGTACAGTCACATTATAAATCCATGCGTTACTTGCCAGAGATAGATAGAGATGTGTTGATAATTAGCGAAATATTACAGCTCAGTCTCATGGTTTGGTTGCCTGGAAACGTAATTGTCGAGGCTGAAAAGCTAGGTAAGGATGTAATAACGGATGTTATTACCTATTGTTACCTATAGGTTACCTATTTTCCAAGGAATTGAACGAGTTATGATCATTGCCTTGTCAACAGGAAGCTCAGCTATGAGCTGTAGTGTTTCCTGTTCACATCACACATAACAGATATTATTCGTGTTTGGCTAGCATCGTTGATTTTCTCTCAATATGTGAGGATGTGCAGTAAAGCAGGAGAATTATATGACGGCTTTGTGTTGCACTTTATTCTGATTGGTGTCATGAATTTCCTTCGTGTCATATTTTGTTCCTAGTTCACCTGTCTGTGCCCCTGTCATATCATTGGTCTGTTACCTTATTGTGTTCACCTGTTTGTATTAGCCCCTGGTTAGTTTGTCTATTTATAACCTGTTGTGTCTTTGTTCAGGTTTAATTCAATTCAATTTTATTTGTATAGTGCTTTTAACAATGGACACTGTCACAAAGAAGCTTTACAGAAATATATAAATTTATACATTTATCTCTAATGAGCAAGCCAGAGGTGATGGTGGCAAGGAAAAACTCCCTGAGACATCATGAGGAAGAAACCTCGAGAGGAACCAGACTCAAAAGGGAACCCGTCCTCATCTGGGCGACACCGGAGAGTGCGATTATAAATAATTCCCTTCTGTAACTGTGTCTAATTCCCTTCTGTAACATGGTCTAAAAGTGCAGTTGTGTTCATTGCTTTCGTGTGTTTCTGCACCTTGTGCTTTCATGTTTTTGAGCCCTGCATGGTTATTTAACTTACGATTTTTGGATTTGGCGTAAGAAATATTACACCGTGCGTCCTCACTTGCGTCCTGACTCCCGTGTCCACACATCACCCTCGGTTTCATTAGCGTCTCCACATACCTGTGAGTTCCTGATTCTGAAAAGATCGTCATCCATTCACGCTAATTAGTCGAGTAAAAATTGTTCTGCCATCAACCAGATCGCCTCAGCCGATGATGTGTAGTGCAGCGGGCTGTGAGATTCAAGCATCGATATGCGCCACACCACCATGAAGCCTGTGTAGTTTAAACATATCTACATACCAAATGAAAACATCTGCTTTGCAAAAGTCATTAAGGAGTAGAGTTTATTTTCTTTTTTCTGGTTGTTGAACCTACAAACTACGAATAAAGAATAGTTGAATAATAATAATAGCCCAGACCCAAAATCGGTCCGTCCAGAGTTCCCGGGCAATTTGGAATGCAAGCCTCCAAGATAAGACTGCTGCAGTGAACAGTAACTGCATGAGTAACATATAAGCGTATAATTCTGACTCAAACTCATCGTGTCTGTTTTCCCTCCGCAGGGTTCTGCGGCCTCCCGGCGGAAACTCCAACATTTGCTTCGGCACAGATGAGGAAAGGCCGGCGCGCAAGAACAGAATGGCCTCCAACATCTTCGCTGAGCCCGAGGACCCCCATGCCCATCGGAGGAACAACCCACCTGGTACACACACACACTCAGACACTCTGTCTCCTAGACGTTATCAACCCATCCTTGTTTGTTTTCTCCTCTTTTACCAGAGATCATGTGATACTGTGATGTAAACCCCTGCTTATGAGAAACCTCTTTCTCTTTTTCATCAGTCGCAGTGTGTAAAGTTCATTTCTGCGCCGTCAAATCCACTCAGTCCATTCAGAGCAGGAAACTACTTAGAAAGAGCTTTCTCTTTTCAACCATTTCCTTGTTTTCTCTGTGAAACACTTCGCTCAGGAATGTGAAGGTCATGTGACGGTGGTGTCACATGGCTCCGTGTGTGTGTGTGTGGTTGTGTGTGTGTGTCATGGAGCTTGTAAACACCTTCCTTGAAATTGAGGTGCAGCTGCTGTTATTTAACAAAGAAAAACACGTGTAATCGTTGATGGCGTGAAATCTTTCTGTAAGAGAAGACGTTTATTTGCATTAACATTTATGGAAGGAGTCTCCAGTGTCAGCGCTTTGTAACAGTCATAGGTAAAGCTTCGACTTTAGGATTGTGATAACTGGTTTCACGGATATTCCACAACAATAAACAGATAAAACGTACAATGTATTTGTTGCCAAATTGCTGTGGTATAAGAGGAATAAAACACTGCAGAACGTGCTTTGCTTTTCCGACTACTACACTCTGTTTATAAACGATTTTTTTTTCCCTCATCAGAATGGGATTTGAACTTGAGCCACTGAGCTAGTTCCCATGGTAATAAATGTGGTAATAAATGGGACATTTGATGAAGCGCAAACACCAGCGAAATGAAACCCTTCTCACGTGTTAAGCAGGCAAACAACATCACGCTAAACCACAGCTTCCTGTTTCCCTGCACTGTAAAACACACAGGGATTCAGGGATTCATCTGCACTTCCTGTCTGCGTCGTCAACCGATTCAGCCACTGGTGTGTGTGTGTGTGTGTGTGTTGGGGAGGGGTCGTCATTTCCAGTAGAGATGACCTCATGGTCTGGTCACTCAGCTCCACTTCCTGGTGTGTAAGAGCGCAGAGGTGGATGATGGGAAACACAACACCGTGTGACATCACCTGCAAATCATTCCACACACCATGACTGGGTGCTAACATCAGGTCTGGCGTAGATCTGTGTGTGTAATAGATGTTTAATAAGCACTCAGCTGTTTACGTGTGTGTGTGTGGGTGGGTGTGTGGGTGTTAAAACTGATGGTGTGATTTTCCAGAGATGTACTTGTCCCGCCTCTCTCTCTCTCTCTCTCTCTCTCTCCTTTGTGTTTAGGTTAAATGTGTTTACGGTGAGTGATCTGTGTGTGTGTGTGTGTGTGTGTGTGTGTGTGTGTGTGTGGTTAGACAGAGCTGGCACTAATCTGCGGTTCCTCATGAGCCTCGGTTTGGCAGGTGGAGGCAGAGCAGGAAACCTCAGCAGCTTCCAGACACACAACACACACAGCGGGGGGAAATGAGCAGAGGAAATGATCTGTGTGTGTGTGTGTGTGTGTGTGTGTGTGTGTGTGGACAGAGGACAAAGGCAAACACAGGGTCAGACAGAAAGACAGCAAAAACAATTAGCGTACAAAGAAAGGTATAAATGAAGGCGAGGCTGAGGGACAGAAAGAGAGGGAGAGAGACTAGTAGGGATAAAGAGAGAGAAGGATGGAAAGAAGAAGAGGGGAAGAGGGAAAGATGGACAGACAATCGGAAAGAGAGAAGCAAATACAGACATAAAGTAAGGAAGGAAAAGAGACGGAGAGAGAGAGAAAAAATATACAGAAAGATAAAAAGAAATATCGAAGCAGGCGGACAGAGAGAGAGAGAGAGAGAGGCAGACAGATATCTATAAAAGCTTGAGAGACAGAAAAGCAGATGTAATAAAGGAAGGGAGGGAGATGCAGAAAAAGAGAAAGACATGCAGGCAAAGCTATAAACAGAAACAGTGAGAAAGCAGACAGTAAGAGAGAGAGAGAGAGGGAGACAGAAACACTAACAGGAAGAAGAGGAAAAGAAAAAAGGGGGAAAACAGACAGTAAGAAAGAGAGAGACAGACAGGGAATCAAACAGACAGAAAGAATGGAGCAAGATGATAGACAGACCAACAGAAAGAGAGAGAGAAGGTTGAGGCTGAAAGAAAGACGGAATGAAGAAGAAGGAGAAAGAATGGAGAGAGTGACAGACAGGCACCAGGCAGAAAGAGAGACGGAAAGAAGAGAGACAGACTTTACAGTAAATACAGTAATTTACTGTTTTTGTTTTATTTTATTCCATTTTATAGTGTACATGTAACCCTTATACTTTTGTCCTACACTGGCACTGTGCATTTTGTCTATTTATTTATTTATTAATTAATTATTTAAATTCTCCTTTCTTTTCTAGATTGAATATTGTTTGTAAACAATCATGCCAATAAAGTACTTTAAATTGAATTGAAAACTGGCAGACAGGTAGAAAGAGAGACCGAAAGAAAGGAGAGACAGACAGACGTTCAGACAGATAACCAGAACAAGAGACAGACTAAAAGAGAGAGAAGAGAGACAGACTGAAAAAGGGAGAGAAGAGGGAGAGAGACAGACTGAAAAAGGGAGAGAGACAGTGAAAAAGAGAGAGAAGAGAGACAGACTGAAAAAGGGAGAGAAGAGGGAGAGAGACAGACTGAAAAAGAGAGAGAAGAGGGAGAGAGACAGACTGAAAAAGGGAGAGAGACAGTGAAAAAGAGAGAGAGGAGAGAGACTGAAAAAGGGAGAGAAGAGGGAGAGAGACAGACTGAAAAAGGGAGAGAAGAGAGACAGACTGAAAAAGGGAGAGAAGAGGGAGAGAGACAGACTGAAAAAGGGAGAGAGACAGAGTGAAAAAGAGAGAGAAGAGAGACAGACTGAAAAAGGGAGAGAAGAGGGAGAGAGACAGACTAAAAGAGAGGAGAGAGAGAGACAGACTGAAAAAGGGAGAGAAGAGGGAGAGAGACAGAGTGAAAAAGAGAGAGAAGAGAGACAGACTGAAAAAGGGAGAGAAGAGGGAGAGAGACGGACTAAAAGAGAGGAGAGAGAGAGACAGACTGAAAAAGGGAGAGAAAGGAAGAGAGAGCGACAGAATAGAGAGGCTGCCAGACAGACAGACAGAGAGTGAGACAGATGTGTGACTGATGACACTGGAGCTGATGAAGCTCATGATAATCCTCATGTATATTTTCACATGCTAATGCAAAACAGGCATGGGCCCTGTGTGTGTGTGTGTGCGTGTGTGTGCGTGTGCGTGTGCGTGTGCGTGTGCGTGTGTGTGTGTGTGTGTGTGTGCGTGTGTGTGTGTGTGTGTGTTAGCATTATCAGCACACACTCATCTGTGAAGAGTGAGACACAATGGCGTCTCTCAGTGGAACTCCAGTTGAAGTTCATTATCCAGCGGCGCTGCTGTCGTGTGTCAGAGAGCTCTTTGTGGCTTAATCACCGCTTTTCGTGGAAGACGTTGAGCGTGTGTGCGTGTGCGTATGTGCGTGTGTGTGTGTGCGTGTGCGTGTGTGTGTGTGTGTGTAACGCTACGGCTCAGAGCTCAAACACAGATGTCAGGGTGTGTTTTTGGGGGAGGTGTGCACTTGTAGCGCAGCGTTGTCCTCATAAGTGTGGTAGTGTTAGCTGGGTTTAAATAAATACATGCACTTTTATTTAACTCCGAGAGACCGGGTGTGTGTTCACGGTGTGTGTTAACGGTGTGTGTGTGTGTGTTCAGTACTGTGTGTGTGCACTTGGATGGGTTAAATGCAGAGCACAGATTCCGAGTCTGGGTCACCGTACTTGTCACTTCACTTTTTTCACTTTAACTCATCGTTACTATGGTAATGGATAAAGCACTTTAAGATCAATCTGAGAGTTTAAGGAGTTAACGTGTATTTTTGTAAGGAATAAAACACACTGTGTCATGCTGTTGTAGGAAAATAATCAATGATGAAGTGGAGTTACTGTTACCACCCTGAAGTTGATTAGTTTCTTATAACAGCATGTGTTACATTTCTCTTATAGCCACAGTGATTTGGCGACGTTTACAATGTTTAAATTTACTCACAAACAACACATTTTTTATCCGTTTATAGTTACATTTAACATCTGCGAAACAAGTTAGTTCCTGTTATCACTTGTGCTATAGCAGCTATAAACCAGGCTCTGTCTCCATACAGAAAACTTCACCATCTCAAAGATTATATGTGTTTTTAATCCATTTATGTGGAGCGTCTGCTGTACAAGTCCCTGTGAGGGATCTGTTGCTATAGAAACCATACCGTATTAGACCGAGCGCATTGCTATAAAGCTGTGATTTGCAGCTGCGTTATCGTCAGAGCTGCTGCTATAGAAACATCTTCTGACCAATCACAGTCCAGAATTCAGCAGAGCCGCGGTGTAATTGTAAGATCAAGTTTTTAGCAAACCCGCGAGCAGGTCCACGGCATTCCACGGTGCAGAGCGATCTCACACAGCGAGTAGCGTTTAGTCAGGACAGATCCTGATGACTTAAACACGACTCGCAGCGTCATGAAACCGCACTAAATCTTACCAAGTTAAAACAGTGGAAAATGTGTCTCATTCTTTCCTCACAGAGAGACAGAGAGGAGGGACTGCTAAAGCTCTCTTCATGATGACAGTGCAGAGACGGCGCACTCTGGACTCGCTCGGCCGTGTGTAACGCCGTCTGAGCTTCCCTCATGCTTTTACAGTCGTTATGTACTTCTAATGATTTGTGGGTTTGACCTGCAATAAAATGCTCATATCTAACAATAAGAAACCTTGTGATGTGAATTTGTACAGGATTCTTCTAGGCTGGACAAGGAGTGATCATATGACCATCATAACACTACTGTACACGTCTTTTGATAAATGCTATTTTTAGGCAAAAGGTTTTAAAAAGTACAGTGATAAATGAGTAAAATGTATAAACAATGTTGTTTTTTATACTTTGTCTATCTTTCTGATTGTAGACTTTCAACTATCTTTGAACCAGTTTATCATTTAAACCAGTTTAATTGTTTTATAAACTGTACAGTTGGTTCATAAAACAGTTGATTGGTTCATAACCCGTATAACAGGTTCATAACTTGTACATCTGGTTAATAACTCAGATGATTGTTTTGTAACCTGTGCAATTAGTTAATAATCTATATGATTAGTTTATAACCCATACATTTGGTTCTAACCCCTATGGTTATTTTATAGCTCATGCAGTTATTTCATAATCCAATCAGTTAGATCATAACCCTGTCAGTTAGTTTATAACCTGTACGGTTTGTTCATTTATCTAACATGTACATTTATTCCATAAACCCATATGATTGATCCATAAACCATATAATTGGTTCCGAACATGTACGATTGATTCATAACCCACAAAATTGTTTCATAACCAGTACAGTTGGTTCATAACCTTTACGACTGGTTCATAACCCCTAAAATTAATACACGAGTTACTGGATCGGTTCATAACTCATCCAGCTGGTCGAGTTACCTGCCCAGTTGGTCCATAACCTCTACATAAAACTGATTAATTTATAACACGACTAATAACTTAATAACTCACCCATTTGGACTGCAACCCACCTGACCGGTTCATCTCTTCACATACCTTAGGTCATAGCTTGCTGAACTTCACTGGAGTTCTTAAGTTCATGTACAATCCAAAAATTAATCATATCTTGCGACTAGTGTATACTCGACTACCTGCACGTCAATTAATGTCACTTTTTTTTTTAAAAAAAACTAACATGACTAAATAATGTTACAGTACTGCAGCAACACTGCTGTCCTCCAAAACCTCCTGTCCACCTCATCACGACCTGAAAGGCAGAAATGTGCCTGCGTGAATATTAATGATGCTAATGCAGTCCTCTCCTGTGCTTTTAAGATTTAATTATTAATGTCAGCTTTCATCATGCCCGCCTTGACTCACGCCGCAGTTAGGAGCCTATCATTTGTAAGTCTGCTTTGCGTCCAAACTGCGTTTAGGTTATATTTCCATGACAAGCCTGATTTTTGATGAGTGTGTCATTGTGTTATTGTGAAAAAAAATATATATATATATATATATGTAAGAACTTTCGTAGACTGATGTTTTGTAAAATAGCCATATGAGAAGTTTGTCCAGTAGAGTCAGGTTCTAACCAGAGATCGTGGTAAAGGTAAAAGGAGTAGATGTACACAGCACTCCTGACCCACATGGGAGCCCTTCAGCCTGGGAGTGGAAATGAGCTGCAGGAGCATTAACCCCGCTAATGCAGTCCCCTAAGACATTTCATTTATTTATTTCTGTTTGAAGGACAGGCGTTAACGCAGCTCTTCTAAACTTTGCAATCTGATGATGTCATCGATGTTATGGTTGCAGGTGGTGAAGCGAGCGGAGTGCTGTGTGGCGAACACTCCGCCCCACTGAGGCGGTGCCACCAGCCGCCAATCTACCTAAACAACTCTGAACACCCGGCCAAACCCACGGTGAGTACAGAATGGACAGAGAGAGAAAGAGAGAGAGACATGCAGACAGAGAAAGGCATAATTAGATAGTCCTATGATTGGTTCATAATCTGAACGATTGGTTCATAATCTGTACGATTGGTTCATAATCTGTACGATTGCTTCATAACCCCTCTGATTGACTCATAAGTTGTATAATAACCCAAACTTTTGGTTCATGACCTGCGTGGTTGGTTGATAATTTGTACAACTGGTTCATAACTCGTACACTTGATTTATAAACTCTACAACTGGTTCATAACCCATACTATTGATTCATAACCTGTACGACTGGTTTAAACTTCTGATCGTTTCAGAACCCGTACAGTTGGTTCATAACCCGACTGGTTGTCTTATAATCCTGAAGCTCATTGCTGTGGTGTTTTAGAGAGCGGTTATGATGCCTGCTGCAGCTGCTCCTCTCTGGAGCTCCTCTCCAAGCTTTCGTCACAGACAGTAACAGTGCATAACTCATGAAGACATGTTTCAGCGTGTGCGTGCGCAGCTCTTCTCATGTTTAGTCTGTGTGGTGAACTGTGAAACACAAAGTGAGCTTCTATAAGACGAGGGCTAAGAAAGAATCGGCTTTAATGTTCTGAAGTAGTTTGTCGTACAGGACTTGACCAGCTGAGTGAAAACACTTGTTCTGCTTGTTTCTAAATCCTCTCTTGTTTTTCTCCAGGAGGAAAACCACGAGCAAGTAAATCATGGTGAGTGTTTTTGCCTCATCAAGTTTGTAATCGGTCTTAAATAGCGTTCCCCTCCCTTCCTCTCTCTCACTCTCGCTCTCTCTCTCTCCCTTCCTCTCTCTCTCTCTCCCTTCCTCTCTCTCTCTCTCTCTCTCTCTCACTCTCCCTCCCTCCCTCCCTTCCTCTCTCTCTCGCTCTCTCTCACTCCCTTCCTCTCTTCCTCTCTCTCTCTCTCTCCCTTCCTTCCTCTGTCTCTCTCTCTCTGTCCCCCTCCCTTTCTCTCTCCCCCTCCCTTCCTCTCTCTCTCTCTCTCTCTCTCTGTGTCCCTTCCTTCCTCTCTCTCTCTCTCTGTCTCTCTCTGTGTCTCTCTCTCTCTCACACTCCTATTCTCTCTCTGTCTCTCTCTCTCTCTGTGTCACTCTCTCTCACTCCTATTCTCTCTCTCTCTCTCTCTGTCTCTCTCTCTCTCTCTGTCACTCTAAACAGCAGCACATGATGCACATTAAGGGAAATAGTGGCTCTGTTACATGCTCTGTGGAAAACACTGGCTCTTATTCATCAAATCTTTGTATAGTCAAATGTGATCCTAAAATAAGTGCAGACAGATTTCAGTATTTATATTGAATATTAATATATTCATTAATATTCATCAGTTTTTATAGCGTATATATATATAATCAAACTTATCTGCTCAGAGAGTGCGTATCTCATCGCGTCACATTTTAAAGTCCCAATAAATAGTAAGCGATATCAAGAGATATATAGTCAGGTCCATAAATATTGGGACATCGACACAATTCTAACATTTTTGGCTCTATACACCACCACAATGGA
>CM075031.1:2194385-2215304 GCA_037576675.1 Pangasius sanitwongsei | reverse complement strand
TGTTGATGAAGTGTGTGTCATTGTGTCTCTGCAGGTTGCGTGGTTGTGGTGTCTCAGATGAAGGCTGTGCTGCTCTGGCTTCAGCTCTGAGATCAAACCCCTCACACCTGAGAGAACTGAATCTGTATGGGAATAATGTAGGAGACTCAGGAGTGAAGCGTCTCTCTGCTCTACTGGAGAAGCCTCACTGTAAACTGGAGATACTGGGGTAAGATCATCTGTCTGAGAGTCACATGACCTGCTCTTCAGTAAGACACATTCTCTAATAGTGAGAGTGAAGCAGAGGTTTTAGGTTCATCATTAATGTCCTGAGGAGGAAGATTGTTTCTTTTCACTGCACACTGATGATTTGTCACAGACCCCTGTTAAACCCTTCGTAAAATTACAGGGTTTTGTGGTGTAAAAAATTGTAATTGTTGCCGTACTGTCTAGTGGGTCAGCCCAAAGGAGACCTTTTCACTGACTGACGGAGTAAGTCCCATTGTTGAAACGTGTATGTACGAGGAGTCTAGCTAAAGTGAGGAGCTCAGCGAAGCCACCCGCCACTCCCCCCAAGTAACAGTACATTTTCGATGTAATCCTTTCCCAAATCACTTGTCTGATGTCCCTCCTGAAACCATGAATGATTTCTGACCGTCACGGGGAAACTGCATTTGTGCCAGTTGCAGTTCGGAAAGGTAGATAAATAATTTTATGGAAATATAAAATGTAACAGAACATGTAGAACAGAATTACTCATCAGTAGTGAAGTATAAAAGTCAGGTCATAAGTACCTTAAGTCCCCTTCATTAATCTTTTGGAGTTTGTATGTGATTTAATAAACATCTATGAAATACATTTAATTCTTTTAACCATTACATTTTTTTGTTAATAAAGCTCTCTGTGCAATGGACATGAGTAGATAAGTCTTTCCACTTACAGGTGTTATACTTAGACTGATTTTTTTGTAGTATTTATTTAATTAGGCTGTGTTTAATGAAGCAGAAAGACTGAACTGCATTTTCTACACTCCCTCGCTAAAGGGCTGTAAACCATAATGCGTACAAATTGACACGATATGGAGGCTGAGACAGATGCAAGTGCAGGAGGAGCAGCTTTAATGAAGTTAATGCAAACAGTCCAAAACACTAAGCAAACTCAGAGTCAAAAACAGGCAATGGTCAGGCGATTAGCAAACAGGATCCCCAGGGCTAGCCGAGAAACACAGGAAACTGTGGACAAAAAGTAGGTCAAACCAGGATAACAAACACAGAGGAAAGCAGGCTCGGTAATGTCCGAGCACAAGGTAAGCTGAGTGTATACTTCACAACTGGTTGGTACAACAGAGTCTGTTTTAAAGGGTGAATGTGTGTGATAAGAAACAGGTGAATTTAGTCAAAAGTCTGGCGATTGTGAACAAGGCAGTGTGTGTATTTTGGGAAGTGGAGTCTGGGGTGGCCATGTTTGTAGGCCAAGCTGCATGCTGGGAAGTACAGTTCATAGTCTGAGTTGACATGTCACAAATATTCTGAAGAGTAGACGGTGTGACCGCAGTAGAGGAGAGCAAAACAAACAAACAGCAAACAAAGGGCTGTTTTCAGGCTCTAGGAAAAGCCTTGTGTTCTTTATTAGGCAGGGTCCCATGAAATGATGCATGAAACATAATAAATGCCACATTTTATGCCACAGCACCACTTTTGAAACCCAGGGCTTTGCCCAAAACTCTGAATTACATCTCAAGGTCTTCTAATAAGAAAGATATATCTTTTACCAGGACGTGTAAACTCCTCTGTCCTGAACACTTGACTCTAGCAGACATTCCATGACATGGAATGTAACTATGAACATTTAAAAAGCACGACGTCTCATTAATGAAGTAAAAATTTTAATAATTAGTAAGTCCCTGTGGCATAAGAGGAATAGTATCTCTGACATAAACAAAAAAACTACTCAAAACACTCAGTTTAAAAGTTTTTTTTTTATTTGTTTATCTACTTATTATTATTATTATTATTATTATTTTTTTTTTAGCAGTTGCAGCTGCATTTGCAGTTAAATGAATCATTAAAAAGTCAGGGACCTGGCAACTGCTCCCAATAACACGCATTTACACCTGGTTTTGCGAGGAGGACAAAATTACATGTAAAACTGACTGCTGCTAATCCAGCAAAACCTCGAGCAGAATATGTAACCAGCCACTGATCAAAAAAAGACATGAATTTTAATTGTTCTCAGAATGAATGCTTTACACTTGACATTATACAGTATCTTGGTTATATCTTTGTCCGCTGATGAAGACTGTGTCATTGTGTTTCTGCAGGTTGTGTGGTTGTGGTGTCTCGGATGAAGGTTGTGCTGCTCTGGCTTCAGCTCTGAGATCAAACCCCTCACACCTGAGAGAACTGGATCTGTCTGAGAATAAACTAGGAGACTCAGGAGTGAAGTGTGTCTCTGCTCTACTGGAGAATCCTCACTGTAAACTGGAGATACTGAGGTAAGATCATCTCTCTGAGAGTCACATGACCTGCTCCTCAGTAAGACACATTCTCTAATAGTGAGAGTGAAGCAGAGGTTTTAGGTTCATCATCAATGTCCTGAGGAGGAAGATTGTTTCTTTTCACTGCACACTGATGATTTGTCATAGACCCCTGTTAAACCCTTGGTAAAATTAATTGTTATCGGGCTGTCTAGTGGGTCGGCCGAGAGGAGACATTTTCACCGACTGACGGAGTAAGTCCCATTGTTGAAATATGTATGCACGAGGAGTCTAGCTAAAGTGAGGAGTTCAGCAAAGCCACTCCTCCCAAGTAACAGTACATTTTCGATATAATCCTTTCCCAAATCAATTGTCTGATGTCCCTCCTGAAACCATGAATGATTTCTGACCATCACGGGGAAACTGCAGGCGCACCATTTGCACTAAGCAAATGGTAACTAAATAATTTTATGGAAATATAAAATGTAACTGAACATGTAGAACAGAATTATTCATCAGTAGTGAAGTATAAAAGTCAGGTCATAAGTACCTTAAGTCCCCTTCATTAATCTTTTGGAGTTTGTATGTGATTTAATAAACATCTATGAAATACATTTAATTCTTTTAACCATTACATTTTTTTGTTAATAAAGCTCTCTGTGCAATGGACATGAGTAGATAAGTCTTTCCACTTACAGGTGTTATACTTAGACTGATTTTTTTGTAGTATTTATTTAATTAGGCTGTGTTTAATGAAGCAGAAAGACTGAACTGCATTTTCTACACTCCCTCGGTAAAGGGCCGTAAACCATAATGCGCACAAATTGTCATGGTATGGAGGCCGAGACAGCACCTGGCAACTGCTCCCAACAACACGCATTTACACCTGGTTTTGAGAGGAGAATAAAATTACATGTAAAACTGACTGCTTGAGCAGAATATGTAACCAGCCACTGATGACATGACATGAATTTTAATTGTCCTCAAAATAAATGCTTTACACCTGACATTATACAGTATCTTGGTTATATCTCTGTTTGCTGCTGAAGACTGTGTCATTGCGTCTCTGCAGGTTGTGTAGTTGTGGTGTCTCGGATGAAGGTTGTGCTGCTCTGGCTTCAGCTCTGAGATCAAACCCCTCACACCTGAGAGAACTGAATCTGGACTTCAATGAAATACGAGACTCAGGAGTGAAGCTGCTCTCTGCTCTTAAGGACGATGTTCATTACAAACTACAGGAACTGATGTAAGTAATGACCTTGTTAGATAAATGCTGAAAAAATATGAGACTAGCCATTTATCTTTAGTTTCAGTAAATATCAGATTACCTGTTTAGGAAATAAAAGAAGTTTTTTTTAACATTTTTGCTATATTCTATTTAATAAGAATTTTTACCACAATTGACTTAAAATATTTTTGGTTTCACAGAAGTGTGTTATTTAAAATGTATGTGAAAGCAGAAGGCAGGGAGTCAGATGGAGTCTGCAAAATGTCACAACTGAGTGTGTGAGAGTGACTGTAAACGAACACCTCGTCTCCTTGTGTCACCCTGCTGTCTCTGAATTCACACTGCTGCTTTTGTCTGAATAAGATGATCTCGGCTTTTCCCTGTTTCTGATAAGCAGCAGACTTTCTTCTCAGCTCTCATAAATGCAAGTTAAATGATCATCTTTAATGCCACACTGCTATAAATAATTTATTTACTGTAAGGAGCCACTTTACTCGCTCTGACACTCCTTCCAGCACTCCACCTCCACACCGTGTCTTCTGTCATTCCTGTAAAATTCTCCTCAGCTTTTTCTAAAAGTCTGCACTTAAATAAAATAACATTGTCATGTGGTTTAATGCTTGTTTCACACACCTCACAAACGCCTTTGATTGTATAAGAGCAGTGAAGTGATGGTAAATATGTGGTCATTTTGCTATTAGAACTTGTGGAAGTTCTCATTTGTTTTGGCTAAATGTTATAATAGACATCAATCAGAATGATGAAATAACAGGAAATAACAATGTTTCCATTGGAGCAGAGACAATTACATGCTGTTTCCATACAACCTGACTGTAAAATATTAAAGTCCAGTTTGTAGTTATTAATTCAAATGTTTTTCTTTTAGCTTTAGGGTGTGATGAAGACTCCAGTGTTCCTGCATTTCCACGCTGGGGAATAGACAACACATTTATAAACACATCACTCTCTTAGTTATAACACATTAAACAGACTCAGAGAAGTGGGAAATGTGTGTTCATCAGACTGCACACAGTTCTACAATGAGGCTGTACAGGATCAAGACATTAGAACTGAACTGCTGGAATGGAGACTCTGTATTGACCATTACACTTCATTGTGTGTGATTCTGAAGTTATTGAGTGCCACAATCAGACCCTGGAGACACAGCGACCCTCCTGCACATTCAACACCTTAGTCATGCTCAATGTTTTTTTTTCCAAGTCTGGTCCTGCCTTACTTTATAGAAGTTGAATATATAAATATCTAGATGGTTTGAATTATTATACTTAGTGACATTTATGGGATATATTGTTTTTTCCTGCTCCTACTGTAACACAATTGATCTGATGTTATGAATAGGTTATAGCTTATATATTTTATATTAACTGTTACAGCAGCACGTCATCTAAAAACACAGTGTATATAACACAAGTGAGTACACCCCTGTGTTACATCCTCGATTGTATTTCTGTCTGTACTGTACTATTCTTGTGTCTGTTAGTGGTGGGATGGGTTTCCTTTGTCTCCTCCTCTTTCAGGCTCAGCCCACTGCAACATCACGTTCCTGCATCTTATGCTCTTACACGCCTTGCTCCCAACTCATGTTTTAGGATTGGTTTGATGTACTTTTCCAGATGTTTATTTAAACCTTGTCAGTCTACATCCCTGCACAGATCATTGCCTTTGCTCTGTCACAAGTAAATTTTTCTAGGTATGCGGATTTATGACCCTCTGCCTGTTGTTGACCTTGTTTGTGCTTTGCCTCTTTGGGTCTACTTTGAAAAAAAGAAAATAAAAATTCAAAGCAAACGCAGTCTTGCCACACCTTTATTCCTTTGTATGTTGTGGCCCGACCTAGACCAGGTCATAACACCCTGTGCAATATCACTTAAATGTCAAATGATTCAAAATTGTATCAATATTTGCATTATTTCTCAGTTGAAAAGTAGGGTATTTCCTCTTATGAACAATCAAAAACACTTTAGAAAGACTATACTGAAAATAAAGTAGAAACTCCTTGAAACAAAATTGAGTACACCTGTGATTTCCAATTTGCCTAATTGCATGAATGTGGTTAATAAATGACCTGTGAACACCACAGACAATGGACTGTGCCTATCTGCATGTCTGCATCATTTCTCCGCATGGGAAAAAATTGCCAGAGGAATTGAAAAATCTGCTGCTGGCAGAGGAGCATGGTGCAGAAGACATAGTCGACCTAGTGGTGCTGGAGCAGTCTGTTGCCCAATTACCTGAGGGGACGGTGGAATGGGTCCAGTGCCACTGTCACTAGTCGAGGTGGTTCAATTGGTAGAGGACCACTTGGTGGCATATCTGGGGGCAGTCGAGCTCCCCCCTTCTCCCTCCCTCTCTCTCTTTCTTGCTCTTGTTCTTCCCCCCTTTCTCCCCACCCTCCCCCTGTCCCTGCACCACAGAAGTAGGGGCCATATCCCCCGAAACCAGTCCCCTGGACCTGGGTTTTCCCCACCCCTCCCTTTTCCTGTGTCTCTCTCTTCTCCCCCTCAGGTTGGTGACTCTGGGACCACAGGCATTGGAGCAAGGCCTGGGGCAGGATGCAGGCATTGGAGGGAACCCAGACACCAATGCCATGTGATGGAGGTGGGGGCTTTGGTCCGGGTCCCCGATGCGCTGCAGGCTGCCCCAGATTGAGCTGGGACCTACCGTATACCAGTGAGTATTCAAGGTGGTACATACCACACATTGGTGGATTCAGGCTGTAACCAAACCCAATTCACCAATGCCTGGTTCAAGGTGAGGCATTGGGTACAGCACGCCAGGTGAAGTTAACGTGTGTGCATGGGGATGTGCACAAATATCCCCTAGTGGCTGTCATGATCCAGTTCCCGGGACAAAACCACAAAATAGAGGCGGCGGTTAGTCCCTGCCTCACCCGTCTACTGATTTTGGGGACAAATTGGCCGGCATTTCAGAGGTTGTTGAGGGGAATATGTGTGGATGGCCCCTGCAATAGTGTAGCACGGTGTGGGATGTGCGCAGCGTTGGGTGGGCTATTGATGTCAGCTCCACTTCAGGAAGATATGGAGGGTGGGGAGGGTTGCCCCCTGGCCCTTCCAGGGAATTCCCCTCAGGGATTTCCCTTTGTAGTAGACACGAGACAAACCCATCAAGTATGTCTTTGACCAAGTGAAAGTAGTCGATGGTCAGCTGGTTCAGCTCAATGTTGCACTCTCCTTCCCCATTTTGCGATTATTAAAGATTGGTTATACCGAGTTACGCAGTACACACTCAGTTATTGGTCCCAAAGAACCATCAGGAAATGTTATTCCAGGCAGCTTATCATAGTCCTATGGCAGGGCATTTAGGTCAGGACAAAACACTGAACCATCTCATGGCCCACTTCTTTTCGCTGGGCATTTGTGGCGTTCGCAGGTGGTGTACAGCATGTCACAAATGTCAGCTGGTGACTCTGCTGTCCATCCCAAAAGTGCCATTGCACCCCTTCCATTGATTGAGGTCCCCTTCGAAAGAATTGGTATGGACCTTTTGGGCCACTGGAATGGCTGCACAAGGGCATCAGGTTGTGTTGGGCCTAGTGGATTACGCAATGCGATAACCCGAAGCCATGCCTCTTCACAACATCTCAGCACACAGTGTTGCGGAGGCACTCTTCAAAATTATCTCCCAGGTTGGGATCCTGAAAGAGTTCCTGACTGACCAATGCATCCCGTTTATGTCATGCACTCTTCATGAACTATACTAACTCTTAGGGATTAAATTGATCCGTACCTGGTTGAGCGGTTTAATAAAATCTTTAAAAATTTGATTCAGAAGTTCATACACGAGGACGGTCGGCATTGGGTTAAGTGGCTCAAACCCATATTATTTGCAGTATGAGAGTTCTCCCCATTTGAATTACTATTAAATGGACGCAAGCCACGCAGCATCTTAGAAGTCATCACAGAAAATTGGGAGGATGGACCTTCGGAGCAAAACTCCACATATTAGGGCAATTAACACAGGACAATTTGCTACAGGCAGAAAAACGTCAACCCCAGCTGTATAATAGGCATGCTCGGCTATGTGAGTTTTCACAGGGAGATGAAGTGCTTGTATTACTACCCACATTGAGCTCCAAATTACTTGCCAAGTGGCAAGGAACCTTCGAGGTCACATGGAGGTCACCCACATTGAAGAGTCGGGGACTTTGAATATGAGGTAATGCGAATGGATAGAGGCAGAGCGTGGCAGATATACCACCTCAACCTCCTTAAACCATGGAGAGAGGTGGTCCCCGTGACTTTGGCGACAGTTGTTCTGGAGAGAGAGCAGCTAGGACCTGAGGTGAATCTAAAAACAGTAGTTCCAATCCACCCAATCTACCAATCTTGTGGCAGCAGCACAAAGCATAAATTAGGGTGACTCATATTTTGGTTTTCAATAAAGAGGACACTGAGCAGGAGGGCAGCACAGGGAACAGGGGCACCAGTGGTGGGTGGGAGGTTGTGGCTGGGGGCTTCAAGTAGGTATAAGTTGTAGGAATGTGGAAATGTGTATGTGCGAGGGTGGGAGGGATAAATGCTGATAAAAATTTCTAAAACCATGCAACTAGGTTAATGAAATTTAATACAAAAATAATTAGTCCTTTACCAAGACTAATAACAAATGCCTTAATAGCCAATAATTGTTGAGGGGAATGTGTGTGGATGGGCCCAGTAATGACCAAATAATCTCTTTTAATTTCAACTCCTGTCCCTTACAACTAAAACTAATAAAAAGCAAAATATATATATATATGTCTCAAACAAAAAACTGTTAACTTTTAGCACCTTTTATATATATTTTTTCTTTAATGGCAATAGAATAAAATAAAATAAAATAAAAATAAATTGCCTTAAAAATCCCCTATTTGACTAGACACATGATGTCACCAGGTAGGCTATATTTCCCTTGCAGCATGAATGTCTTAACAAGATGTGTTTAAAATTGTATTGTACAGAACCTTCAGTGATTCGTTTTCTTTGTCCACTGGCTTTACTTTACTTCACAGACTCTACATTTGCAGGAATCTGAGGGAATCATAAAATTTGTGAAATCTTCAGCAGTCCTGAATTAAACTCAATGCTTTTGGAATTTTCAGGATAATTTTCAGTCCACTTGGGATGCCTTTTGTGGCAGCAGCCTGCCCTAAAATGCATCCTCCCATTAACTCTTTTTCTAGTGGCCCAAACATGAAATAATTTTTATAGCTTACAGTTGGGACTAAAATAAGTCATGAGTTTCATGGATGTATGAACAATTTAGTCAAATTTATGAGGGATGCAATTTGTGGCAGCAGACTGCCAGAAAATCCGTCCCCCATTAACTATTTTTCTTGTGGCCCAAACATGCTTTTTATAACTTACATTTGGGACTGAAATAAGTGTGAATGAGTTTCATGGCTGTCTCAACAATCTAGCCAAATTTAAGAGAGGATTTATGAGAAGCATTCCTCAGCCACATTCCAAAATCTTGTGGAAAGCCTTCCCAGAAGAGTGGAGGTTGTTATAGCAGCAAAGAGGATTATTTGCTTTAAAACAAGATCTTGGCAGCTGCAGATTGATTTTAAATCAGCCCAAAAATGCTAATCAGTAGACTTGCTTTTCACATCCTCAACTTTGTTTCAAAATTAGCACAGTATGGTGTATAACTGGCAACCATAGTGGCCACACTCCATGAGGATGGGGTCAGTTAGCATATGAATGAAAGATTTAACTTCTGCAGTTAAAGGTGCATTAGTTAAGTTTTTTTTTTCAATACAGTTAGGTGGATTCAGATTTTCAAAGATTTTATTCCCCTTGAGCTCACTCCCCCATTCCCGTCCATGTTCATGACTTTCCCTCCCAGGATCTTAGGTTATCTGTAGAGTGTCTGTAAAAATGACTGAGAGGAGGCTCATCCAAACACAACCAAGCTGTCTGGACTTCACATCAGTTTTCCAAACAGGTTTTCTCAGTGACTTTATAAACTTTTGCTAAGGCCACTGCTTTACCCATAGTATTATTTTTAATTTATTATTTATTTATTTATTTTTAAAATCATGTTCTACATATCTTTCATGTTATTTGTACAAGCAAGGAATAAAAAAAAACTGACTATTGCACCTTAGACTTAAAATTTAGAGTTATATTTAAGATTTGCATTTAGGATTTAGAGTTAACATTTAGATTTATATATAACATTTACATTTAACTTTGACATTTAATATTTTGATTTTGATTTAAAGGTTGCACTGAAACTTGTCTAACAACTCTTATTTTGACATGAGTCACTAACTAAATGTATCGGAATGGCCTAAAATATTCAGCAGAAGTCTGACAGAACAGAGTATTCAAGTTTTTACATATGGCACACCATACAAATGTCCTAAATTATACATCAAAACAGAGAAGTTGTGCAACTTTGACCCCTTTGACCCATTTCAAAGCTCAACCAATAAGATTAGCCGAAAAAGCAGACAAGAGGAAGGCTACTGTACTACATGCAAAAGCAAGTGGAAGCTAGAATGACAACTGTGAATAACAGAAAAAACAGTAGAAAAGGAAACTGACTTAACATCACAAAAACTTCTACAGTATACATCAGGAATAACATGCAGGATTAGTACAATATCTAATATACACAGGGCTATTTAGCAGGTTATTTATTTATTAGTTTCCTTTCCCTGATATACAAAACTCATACATTAACCATCCACTTTATTAGGAACACCTGTACATTCATGCAGTTGTCTAATCAGCCAATCATGTGGCAGCAGCACAATGTATAAGATCATGCAGATACAGATCAAGAGCTTCTTAATGTTCACATCAAACATCAGAATGAAGGAAAAGTGTGAGCTCTGTGACTTGAACCGTGGCATGTTTATTGGTACCAGATGAGCTGGTTTGAGTATTTCAGAAACTGTGATCTCCTGGGATTTTCACACACAACAGTCTCGTCACACACACACACACACACACACACACACACACAAACACACACACAACAGTCTCGTCACACACACACACACACACACACACACACACACACACACACAAACACACACACACAGTAGTCTATAGCCTACCAGTGTATAGAGGCAAGACCAAATACATATAACTCTACACCTGCAACCACATTGCGATAATTTCCAGTTCCAGTCCAGGTCGTGGCGGTAATACACCACATAATGTTTTTACTCGCAGAAGAAGAAGAAAGAGAAGAAGCAGAAGAAAGAGAAGAAGAGGAGGCGGAGTCTTGATGAAGTAGCGCCACTTCAGCCTGGCGGTGAGAGCGCGTGTCCGTCACGCGATCCTCCAAGGTGCGCGGTTTGGAAGCGCAAGAAGCTGCTTATTTGTAAACAAGTTCAGAAAATCCTTCTTGTTCAAGCTTCAAAGCCTCGTTTCACTGTAACTGCTGTGAGCTCAGACAGGTGCGTAGCCTCCATTAAACACTCCCATGAGGTGTCGAGTGAGCTTCACCGTTTATATTTCCGCGTTTATTTCCGGTTATCTAGAAGATCTTCCTTAAACATATTAATGTGCAGATTTCTCTGTACAAGCTTAAAGTAGCAGGAAAAAACACAGCTTTACTCTGTAAACTTTACTCGGTGTGTGATCGGACACTGGTAAATGTGACTTTCGATTTGTTACTGAAAGCAGTGCACTTTGTCTTTGTCTTTTTCAATCCAGATATGCTTGAAAAAATAACTTTAAAGATCATGTTATCTCACAAACACACACACACACTCACACTCTAACCCAGTATTTCTGGACATGAATAGTAGATTTATTTCCTCTTATTATATTGTGGTGTTTTAGACCCGTGAAATGTTCGGTTGATATTTTACTTTCGTTTTCTAACAGCGGCCGGAAATGCACATTTTGCACACTATATTCCTGTATTATTCAATTATGTCGTTATTTCGACTTATTAACTTGTTTTTTCAACTTAATAAAAATACCCCACCGTCCATCAGTAAGACTAATATGTTGAATATTAGCTCATACTTTGTATTATTTATGCTCTTTCTCAGGTAGTCAGTAAGCCAGATGTTACTTAACTGCAATTCAGTTGATATAAATATGTTTACTGATTTGTAATTTGCCTAATTAAGCTGATATTACCTAATAGTAATTTGGCGTATTTATACAATAACAGAATAAATGCGAAGATTAAGAAAATATATATCACGATAGGATAGACCATAAAAATGTAAGCATGACAAATTTCAACATATAAGTTTTGATTATTTAATTTAAAAATCTAAATGATAAGCTTTTATTTTGATTCATACACAATATGGATGAATGTAGAAAATGCAACATTCAGCCCAAGCAAGCGCCAGATACATCCTCATGTTAATGAACCTGACCTACAGTTTAAGAAGGGATGCAATTTGACCTGCCTCCAGAGATTCATACAGTCATGGGAAAACAAAGGTACACCCTCTTTCAGTTCTATGCCTGGTCCAGCTTGGCAATGTCCCTGTGTAAAAGCGAGCTCCATGAAGACATGGCTTGCCAAGGTTGGAGTGGAAGAACTTGAGTGGCCTGTATATAAAGCATACACTCTTAAAAGAAATGGTTCTATTTAGAACCAGAAATGGTACTATCACCTGCTTCATATATGGAACCCCAAAATTCTATATAGAACCATTTTAATGGGTTCATTAAAAAGAAGGGTTCTTTATTATTAAAAGAGTTATTTATCATTAAATAAGAAATTATAACCAATCCAGAAAATTCAGAAAGTTTAAATTTATTCAATTTATTATACAAAAATATTATTGTCATGTTTAAAATTGCACCTCTGTTTACTCTGTATTAGACAGCAAAACTTTAAATTATTTTACATTTAAAATTTATTAATTTTTTATTAATGTTATGTATTATTTTACATTTAAAATGTGAAATTAAGTTTCACTTAAGCAGTTTCACTTTTTAATAAACATACATAAGCTTGTTTATGTACTGAATGTACAGATTAGAATACTGTAAATGAATGTAAATGTAGAATGTAAATATATAGAATACTTTACTTTTACATGTATCTCTGAAATGAGGAAAAACAAATCACAATGCAGATAAAAACAATACATGAACAATTAAAACATCTATTAAATATCACTACAATTTACACAAGCTGACTGTACATTTTTAGTACAGATATTGGTGTTCTTGTGTCATGGCGACATCTAAGTTTAAGCATATATTTTTGAATAAAAGTCATTGTGTGCTTAATGGCAACCGGGTATTGCACATTGAAAAGAAAATAGACTGCAAACAGACATTCCACAGCCTGTGTCATGTCAATGTCTGCCTCTCTTATAATGTTCACATTGTCCATTATAATGCTGACACTTTCAGCCTTGAGAGGATCAGGAGAGCCGTTGAACACTATGGTCGGTGTAGGACCTTTGGGTTCCTGTAAAACAAACATTTCACCTTTTGAGTGCTTTTCACCAATTAACAGAAGTCATCAAATAGACTTAAAATTACCCCATAATTTACTCACCAACAAGCCAACCTAGATGTGTACGACTTCCTTTCTTCAGTTGAACACAATCTGAGTTATATTTAATAATATCCTGGCTCTCTTTGTAATGTGTTTGAATGTCATCATTACTGATGACTCAAGAACATTCAAAATGCTACCACATCAGCTCCACTTTGATTATTTTGAATCTCATTGGTTCTTTCGTTCTTGTGACTGAATCGTGACACAACAGATATGACAACTAGGCACGCGACACGCAAAAACCAACAAGACTCATAATTATTGATGTGGAGCTGATGTGCCGTCCCATTGGGTGTTATTCTCTTATCTCATAGTCTAATTATAGCAACCTATCTTGGTACATATTAATCTTTTTCTCTCACTAATGTACGATTTTGCTTTAGAAGACAAGTATTAACCCTTATAGATTTCTTTTATGATCAGTGCACTTTTTGGACTGTTTGGAGTCACTCCATGTCTTTATGGACCTTGCTTTGTGCACTGGTGCGCAGTCATGTTGGAACAGGAAGGGGCCATCCCCAAACTGTTCCCACAAAGTTGGGAGCATGAAATTGTCCAAAATGTCTTGGTTTGCTGAAGCATTAAGAGTTCCTTTCACACAGAGAGATTTTAATTATTAATTATTTTATAGATTAAAAATGTATTATTTAATTGCATTTGTTAATATTTTTTTTGTCATAGATGGGTAGGCTTATGAAGCTGAAGAACTGACAGCATCAATATGGCTTCTTCAAATCAGCCTGCAAGACAGTATGTCAGAAATGCTCTTGAAAAACTGGTTGGACATCTACAAAACCTGCCTCTTATTGTTGAAAAACTTCACCAACTGAATGTTTTCAATGGCAGAGAAGTTAGTGAAATTGAGGCAGAACCAGAAAAGTACAACAAAACCAAGAAGATACTGGACTGGGTCTTAAACAAGGGTGAGGAGGCCTGCTATCAGTTTCTCAGAATACTGGATCGTGAGAGGAAATCAGTCTTCCCAAAGCTGGATTTGTCTAACCAGACTCCTGATCTACATACATGGATTTCCTTGTTCTCATTTAGTGATGAGCCTGAAGATGATTATATTCAGGGTAAGCATGCTTGATATAAACACATTAATAACAAATTGCAAAAACTGTAGCATGAACTATGGGTACACAATGCATATATCATAAATAGGATGAATTCACTTATAGTGGGACAGTTTTTGACTTTCCGTATTGTCTAAGCTTTCTTGCCATAACTAAAACAAATCTCCAACACAACATACATTTCTGGAATCTTCAAGGTGACTATCTACATGTGAAGGAAAAATGTTTATATTATATTCCAAAGAAGCACGGCTTATCATGGCTCCAGACTAATGTTGTCCGTTTTTGGGAAGCTTTCAGGATGATAACGTTGTGTGTGTCTACATTTAAAGGTACAATAGTCCATTTTTTTTTTTAATTTTAAATGTACAAATAACCAGGAAAATATGCAAAATGCATGACCTCAGCGCAAATGTAATTATGTGGCTGAAAAAAAACATTGGCAAAACTGCAAATGTGATTTACTTGGATTTTTTGGATGGGTCTCGTGTCAGTTATTTTGTAGACACTCCCCAACGCCCCTTCACTCTGGCCCCAACAACCGCTTGCTGGGAGAAAAAGAAACATGGGAGAAAAAGAAGCCTGTAGGCTCCCAGTGCAGCCAGATAATCCTTGTGTTAGAAAAAAATCATGCTGTTCTTTGAAAAAAACAAACCCTTCCTTAGACATGAAATGCAGTAAAACTAGGATAAACACTGGCAGTGCTTTTTCAAGATGGAGTATTTTCTTACTGATGAAGGAATAAAGCTGGATATGGAATTAGTGATGTTGCTCCTGGACCTGTCTTTAAATGCAAGCTGTAGATTCCAGTAGATTTTTCCAATAGTTTTTTTTAGTAGAGTTTTTATCACTTAGAGGGCCAGGTAAGGAGATGCTTTGGATTAAATGTATGTAATGTTAAATAACTATGTAGCTATGCTAATGATGCTAATATTAATAGTTTCCACTGAAAACACTGAGAACATTGTCTTTATAAATAAATAACAGAGTAGCAGAGGCACTCTTAACCATCCTCATAAATCAGTACGAGTCAAATTTCACACACTGGAGACACAGAGCTCTGACGCTTGCTACTGTAACAAGCAGAGTACCTGTGTAACATAAGACACTCAGGATATGGAAATCTAATCGTCGTTAATCATGAGCTGAATTTAGTGTGATTTAGTCAGTGAGTGTATTGGTGGACATTATGATGGACTGAAAAATGAAGTTGAAATGTCTCTGAGGCCCTCTAGTGGCTGGCTGCTATACAATTAGTAACTCTGACCATGCCCATGTTACTGAATGGAGACTAAGCAAAACTTTAATTTTAACTCATAGGTTCGCAAATTATTTTCAGGAATAGTGGTTTGTCATTTTTACCAATTCAATAGACCTTAATATCTCCCCCGGTAGTTTTCTTTATGATAAAGGCATTTTATAGTAGTTGTTTGGTGATAAATGAAAGGGCGTGGTTGTTGAGGTAATTGACATGTTCGGACATGACAGTTGAGTCTCATGACATGCACATTTCCAACACACCTGTAGCTCTTGACAATTCTGTAGCAAAGCCAAGTCTGCAACACTAAACACCTGCAGCCACATTTGTTGTCAGGACCAGAAACTTTCTGTGGGTTAACACTGGACAGAGTTTTCCTGACAGAGTACTTGGTCGGTGGGAGTTGGGTTGGTTGTCCCTGCTGGCCTGTTGTTCTGTGCTTCGAACTGTGCATGGAAATCGTTAAGTGTGTCTTGGAGCGAGGCATCACCGTCGCAGACAAGTCATGTAGCTTTGTAGTCTGTGATGGCCTGAGTGCCTTGCCAAATACTCAGTGTGTCTTTGGTGTTTAGAAAGTGGCCGTGGATTCTTTCTGCATTTCAACTCTCTGATAGGCCGGGACAGATTGGCCCGTGTGGAGGGTTGCCTTGTCGTCAGACCTGAAGGCAGTGTCTCGGGTTTTCAGTAGCATGTACACCTCTGCACTCATCCACAGTTTCTGGTTTGCACATGTGGTTATGGTCTTGAAGGAAATCACATCAGTCACTGATGCTGTGTATTCCTCCAAGTGTGGGTGAATACGGCAGCCTCTGTGAACATGTCCCAGTCTGTGTGATCAAAATTGTCCTGAAGTGCTGAGATGGCTCCCTCAGATCAGGTTCTCACCTGTTTCAGAACCGGTTTGGCACATTTCTGTGGTCTGTATGCTGGGAATAACTTAGCAGAGCTGTGGTCTGAACAGCTGAGGTGGGGAGAGGGTACACTTGTCAGCACAGTGAATGTTGGTGTAAAAACGGTCTAAAGTTTTTGTTCCATGGGTCGCGAAATCAACGTGCTGGTAAAATTTTGGCAGCACGAATTTCAGGTTTGTGTGGTTAAAATCCGCAGCAACAATGAAAAATCCATCGGGGTGTGATGTCTGTAGGTTGCTGATAGCCCTGTAGAGTTCACTTAGTGCTTCCCTTGTGTTAGAGCCTTGCGTATTGATCCTGAAGGGGAAATTTGAAGCTTGGAGCTGTGAGGCTGTACCACTGTACCAGCTATTCTCAATTTTTTTTTTTTTTTTTTTTTTTTTTGAGGCCTTTTACTAATGAGGAGATAATGGTTTAGGAATTTGACAGAAAGTGGAAACAAAAAATCCAAATAAGAATGCATCTACAAACATTTCAGTAGCTGCTCATATTATTAGCTTTTTTTAATGTAACTACTACACAGTTTACCTGCTGCTTGATTCTGTTCAGAGTTAACTTTCAGAGCACCTCCCACTCCAAAATCAGTTGACCAATAGAGATTTAATGTGAACACCTTCTTGCTTGTAGATTTTATTATTTTAGTTTAAACTTTCGGCACAAAATTAACTCGATAGAAAAGAGCCAGAACAAGAATTGCTGAGTCTTATTTGCTCTCGAGCTCTCTTTATTATTACGCCTGTTTTGTCTGTAGCATTATGCCAATTGTGATTACAAAGCTGTTATAAATAATGTTTGTTAGTAAAGTAAATAAATAAAGTGCACAGTGTATAGAAAATGTGCTTTTGTGATTTAAATGAATTTCTATGCAGCCCACTAGTGTGAGTGAAAAAATTTATTTAAATGCATTGGAATTGAGTGAGGTCTTTACGCATTGCATCCAGATGTGAACTAGCCTTTAGTATTAAAGGAAACTGCTGTTCGACATTGTGTAAATGGGTACAATGTATCTCACAGAGATTTTGTCATATTGCATGGTATTTTTATGCTGATTTAGGTTTGTAATGTTGCCTCGCTAAGTTAGCTCAACATGTTTGCAAAGTACTTGTTTTTGAAGAACATGTTTTTTTTCTGAAACACTCTGTAGCACATCTCCTGGGTTGGGTCGGGAATGAGGAGGAGGGAGGCAGGCTGGGGACAACTCAAATGGGCTCTTTATTCTCTTTCTTTTTACTTTAGCTTTTCAGCTAACTTATTCATAGACACACACACGCACACAAATAGCTCTGTGCTGGTCGGCTCTCTGTCTTTCGAGGCTCTCGTCTCTCTCCTCCTTTCCTTTCCGCTGCTCACTGAAACAGGTGAGTGATCCTTACCACTCACTTTCTACAGCTCCACCCCCCATTCACAAACCAGCGCTCGACCGCACCTTCACTTCCACACACTCCAACACACTCAAGGTGTTGTGTCTTTGGGGTACTAACATGCCCTCAAAAGTGAGTGGCTGTCACTCACTTGGTCAGATGAAGTGCTTATCTTTTTGATAATACTACTGCTTGTTTAGCTAATAGCTCTGCTTTGTTTTAATGCATAGCACATGTGGTGATTGCCAACTTCTGACTGGTCATCTACAAGCAGTTCACATACAGTTTTCACTTGTAAAACACTCAATTATAACAGGACTATTGGCTAATTCAAATTGCAGCTCTTGTGATTTGAAAATTGTGATTTTTATGTAAAACTGGTTAATCGTTCAGCCCTAGGCTGAATGGACAAAGTCCCACAGCCACGTTCCAAAATATAGTGTAAAGCCTTTCCATAAGAGTAAAGGTTATTATAACAGCAAATGGTTACTAAATCAAGAATGCAATGTTCAAGCACATATGAGTGTTATGGTCAGGTGTCCACAAACTTTTGGCCATATAGTGTAGCTGTCACTACCTTCTTCAGCTTCTTAAAGTTGCCAACCTGATTTTAAAAAAGTCCTTTGATGCTCATACATTTACATTTATGGCATTTGGTAGATGTCCTTATCCAGAGTGACTTACAGAAGTGCTTTGAAGTCTCTATCAATAAATACATCCTGATATTGGTTCACTAGGTTGTAGGACTAAAATATAAAATGGTATCATCTTAGTCCACTACTCTGCTATGAGCAATGATGGAAATAGATGCAGCCGAAGGTTAAATGATTGTTTTAACTTTATGAATTAAATATCTAACTCCAATACATTAATTAAAGATCTGACTCCAATTTACTAGGTTAACTTAATGTAACTGATTCCACAGAATAATCTCTTAGTTAGTGCTAGATGTGTAATATCTCAGTGTTCAAACAGCTTCCTAAAAAGCTTTCATTATAAAAATAATGTTCCTACGTCAGAGGCTTTTATATAGCCTATTTTTTATTTACTAAACAATTATTCTGTTAGCTCTGAGGTTTTTATCAGTGTGCAAGCCTAGGCCTTTCCTACTTATTTGTCAAAGGTTTTTAATTGCAGGTATTAGCCTTTTATATTAATTTGTCAGAGGTTGCATTCAAACATGTCTAACGTATTAAAACTTTACCTAGAAAACTATTTCTTAACCATACAAATCATGCAATCTTAACAATCACACATTGCAAAATATAAAACCGTATAGTGTAAATGTTATTTTGTAAACTTGTATCATACTTATGTTGTCACTACATTGCTTACCATGATATGCATTAAATTTATACCAAACCATCTTACTATATTTTAGGAATATTTTAGTTAAACAGAATTTATTGGACCAGATTTATTCCATGTGGTCTCTCTGACCCACATTCCTGATCATTTTAATCAGACCAGTCCAGCATCATCTTACTGCCACAACTTATAAATCTAATACAAGTTTACGGAGTAAGAGTCTGTCAGTCTTAAAAAAAAAAAAAAAACTCTGTTGGGGAGTAAGTAAAGCTCCCAGACAGCACATTTTTTGTCTTTTTGTTGTTTTTTGTGAATTTCCTGTTTCGTGTCCTGATTTTACATCTGGATGTGTTAAACAACTTGGAGCATGGCACCTTTGTTGGCAGACACCACAATTTTTAGGTGAGCAAAAGCATTGGAACAGATAGTCTTAAAGTAAACAATGCTTAATATTTGCTTGCAATAACTGCATCAAGCTGGTGACCCACTGACATCACCAAACTGTTGCACTCTTCTTTAGTGATGCTCTTCTACGCTTGTAGTGCACTCCCCCACGGCCAGATTCAGGCCTCTGGCCTGAGGTACATCCCCTCCTCCCCCTCCCGGGAGGAGAGGTGCTGCCTTTCGGCCATGCCTCCTCCAGCCGGCCAGCCATTGCATCCTGTGAGCGAAAGGAAAGACAACTCCCTCCTTCTCGTCACAATTACCATGCGTAATTTATAACTTTTTTAGAAAAGGTCTAACATCAATTGTTATTACAAAGAAGATCAGATCAGCAAAAAAACTAAATCTTCCTTCTTCCACAGTTGGATATATTGTAAAAAAAAAAAAGTTGAAAGATGAAAATAGACAAAGTACAGCCATAATTGTGAATAAAATCAAGAAAAACTGGTGAGAAACAGCAGTGATTGCTTCTCACATCAGTGTGAATGACCAGATACAACTTGGTGAACAAACTATTTGAAACAGGATCAGTGAGCATAGGTACAGTGGGAGAGTAATGTGGTGGAAACCATTCATCTGCCTGAAGAATAAGAATGTAAGGATGGAATTTATGGATGAGACTAAATGTAACTTAGATGTAAATTCTGACCAATTCTTCATGTTTGAAGTACATTTTAAGGGTATTTCTGGCATACAAATTAGCAACAAGAAGGAGTGGACTTGTTGGTGGCAGAGGCATCCCTATAGATGCTGTTGGTATCGATTTCGCCTTGTTTGGGAAATATTTTGCTTGAAAAGTGTGCTTGTGGTATCTATAAAATAAATGCCACTTGGTTTGGCATGTTTTCTAATACAGTGAATACATTTGTAAGTGTGTTGCATTTTGTAAGTGTGGCTTAAATGTCCAAATACTCTTTGGGGCCTCTGTGTGTGTGTGTGTGTGTGTGTGCCATAAGTTCTAATAGCCCGATCATTTAATTCACTCCTGACAAGCAGGTCCTTTGATGCTTTTGTCCAGTCTATAGGAGATGAGTGGAGGTTCCTTAAAAAGGGAAGCTGTCTCAGGAGGATTATGAGGTTTATAATTATAATATCCATCACTGTTTTATTAGTGGGATGATATGTGTTGATAAAGGAATGATAAAGGAATTCTCTCTGATTAGTATCTGTTCTCTCAGTGGTGCCATGTCACGGTCTACAGCATTCTTAGGGAATCCACAGTTATAAATATAATTGCACATTTCCCTTACTTTTCTGGAGAAAGTCATTCTCACTGCAGATGTGTTTACAGTCAGGTCCATAAATATTGGGACATCGACACAATTCTAACATTTTTGGCTCTATACACCACCACAATGG
>CM075031.1:2134824-2148999 GCA_037576675.1 Pangasius sanitwongsei | reverse complement strand
AAAGCTGAAAGTCTACACTTCTATCACATCTTGACTGTTTTATTTCAAATCCATTGTGGTGGTGTATAAAAGCAAAAATTTCGTCATTGTCCAAATACGTCCGGACCTAACTGCATTTTAAAATATATAATAGGGTGTGTACATACAATGAACAGAGAATGGTGAATGGTGTTGAGCACTGTCAAATTTACAGGCAATGACTGGCAGTGAATCTTTTGGAACTCTGATCCAAAGGCGTTGGGCATTGTCAGATTGACAGTGCTCTAGCCCAATGGTGTTGGGGGCACCAGGGGGGCAGTGCCACCCTGTGCCACCCGTTTAGACAAGCCCCTGGGACATGATCTATATGGTCTTGCATGTGCCTTCTTGCATGTACACATCAGTATAAAAAGCCTGATGTGTCCAACTTTTGTTTAGACTATAGAACACCCAGGTTGCCTCCATGCATGCAATAAATCTATATATATAAAACCTGGTGTGGAAGTGGGGGCATGATCGAGCACCAGTTTGTGAATTGAGGGTAGAGCCGGAGAACGTGAGTGGTAAGGATCACACACTTGTGTGGAATTTGGTTAATGAGCGTTCTGTGTTTCAGTGAGTAGTGGCAAGGATAAAGAGGGGAGTGACTAGAGCCACGGAAGAGTGAGAGCTGAGCAGCACAGAGATGTAGGTGTGCGTGTGTGCTATGAAAAGCTGAAAATCGAAAGAAAAGAAAGAGAGAAATAAAGAGATAAATAAAGAAATAAAGAGAAATGCCTCCCATCTCTTCATTCCTGACCCAAAATGTCACACTGTTTTGAAAACCCAGGAGTTTGAGGAAGATTCATCATCATGGAGTCCTCGCCATTTGCTGAGATATTCAAGACCCTCACCGGCATCCACCAGATGCAACACCAGGGCCTCCTTAAGCTGCAAACAGGGCAGGAAGAGCACCCCAGTCTACATATTTCAAAATATATAATAGAATGTGTACATACCATGAACAGAGAATGGTGAATGGTGTGTACATGCAGTCCTCGCCATTTGCTGAGATTGTCAAGACCCTCACCGGCATCCACCAGATGATCATGCGCACGGAGCAGGATCATTGCTTCCAGGCCCTGCTCCAAGATCAGGCAGAGGACAGACAGGTGCTATGGAGCCTGGTCCAACTGGCGGGTACTCCAGCAACAGCCCCGGGGGCCACCGTGGCCATGCCCCATGTCATGGTCTCGAAAATGGGAGCGCAGGACGATCCAGAAGTGTTCCTGGAACTTTTCGAGCATGCTGCGGAAGTGTAGGGCTGGCTCGACTAACAGTGGGCAGTCCCGTTGCTGCTGCTCCAGTCGGGGGAAGCCCAGCTCATGGCCCAACAGCTTCTGGTTGTGAATCTGCCGGAGTACCCGGACCTGAGGCAGGTGATATTGCAATGGGTCAGCCGCACCCCCAAACAGTATCAACAGCGCTTCCACTTGCTGACTCTCAGCCATCTCAGCCACCCCTTTGCATTTGCCCAACAGCTCCGAGACACCTGTCAAAGGTGGCTGCTGGCAGTTCATTACCAGACTACCAGAGGGGACAGCAGGATGGGTCCAGTGCCACCCTTCTCCCCTTGCTCCCCCTGTCCCTGTACCATGAAAACAGGGGCCATTTTCCCCTCCCCCTCCCTATCTTCCTGTGTCTGTCTTGTCTTCCCCTCAGGTTGGTGACTCTGGAGCCACATGTATGGGAGTAAGGCCTGGGCCGGTGTGCTCGTGTTGCAGGGAACCCAGGCATTTCCAGGACCAATGCCACATGATGGAGGTGGGGGCATTGGTCCAGATCCCCGACACACCACAGGCCACCCTGAACGAGCTGGGACATACTGTATATCAGTGAGTGTTCAAGGGTGTACATACCATGCATTGGTGGATTCAGGCTGTAATCAGACCTCAATCCACCAAGGCTTTGTTCAAGGTGAGGCATTGGGAAATGCATGGTTGGTGAAGGTGAGGTGTGTGCATTGGGATGTTCTCGAGTGTCCGTTGGTACCTGTCACAATCCAATTCAGTGGACAAAAGCATATAATTGAGGCACCAGTTAGTCCCTGCCTCACCCATCCACTGATTTTGGGACAAATTGAATGGCATTTCAAATATTGTTGAGGGGAATGTGTGTGGGTGGGTCCTGCAGCAGTGTAGCACGGTGTGGAATGTGCACAGCATTGGCTGGGGAGGCATTGCCTGGGCCATTAACATCAGCTCCGTGTCAGGAAGACATGAAGTTTGTCCCCCCCGGGGGAATTCCCCTCAGGAGCAGACACAGGACGAAACCCTCAGACACACCTTCAACCAAGTGAAAGTGATTGATGGTCAGTGGGTTCAGCCCAACATTGTGCTCTCCTTCCCCAATTTTGTAATTATTAAGGATGCAGGACACTCAGACCAAAGAGGAAACGACCCAATTGTTGGCCCCAAAGAGCCATTGGGAAATGTTATTCCGGGTGTCTCACCATAATCCCATGGCAGGGCACTCAGGGAAGGAGAAAACATTGAACCAACTCATCGCCCATTTCTATTGGCCGGGCATTCGCAGCAATGTTCGCAGGTGGTGTGTGGCATGTCGTGAATGTCAGCTGGTGAATCCTCCAGCCACCCCAAAGGCACCATTACACCCATTACCCTTAATCAAACACTTAAGAATATGATTTGTAAATTCATTCACAATGATACTTGGAATTTGGATAAGTGGCTTGAGACCCTGTTATTTGCAGTTTGAGAGGTCCCTCAAGCCTCCACAGGGTCTTCCCCACTTGAATTATTGTACGGGTGGAAGCCTCGTGGCATCTTAGACATCATTTGGAAAAATTGAGAGGAGGGACCTTCTAACAGCAAAAGTGAAAATCAATACATTCTGGACCTGAGGGAAAAACTCCACACCTTGAGTCACATAACACAGGAGAATTTGCATTTGCCCAAGAACAACAGTCCTGACTGTATAAATGGTGTGACACTTTTACAGGTTGGACCGGAAATGAGGAGACAGGAGGCAGGCTTGCAACAACTTGAAAAGGGCTCCTTATTTTCCTTCACTCTTTTTGTTCACTTTTCAGCAATTTCATTTCACTATGCACATCTACACACACATACTCTGCTCACTGCAACACAGAACATCCATTAGTACAATTTTCACAGGGATATAAAGTGTTTGTATTATTACCTACTTTGAGCTCCAAATTGCTCGCCAAGTGGCAAGGGCCCTTCCAGGTCACACAGTCAGTTGGGGATGTCAAGTATGAGGTAAGGCGAATGGATAGAGGTGGGGCATGGCAGATTTACCACCTCAAACCTTAATTTCATTTCTCCATTCCTTAAACCATGGAGAGAGGTGGGCGCCATAGATTTGGCATTCAGCCTTTTTGCAGTCCATTTGGGTTATACCATTTCATGACTCTTCTTTTTGGGTTTTTCGGAGCTCCAGCAACATTCCAGTGACTCATGGACAGAATCCTCCATCCACATGCTGCCTACACCGCTGCCTATTTAGATGACGTTATTATTTATGTTATTTATAGTAATGATTGGCAGCGGCACATGAAGCATCTGTGGGCTGTCCTGAGATCATTGAGATGGGTGGGACTCACAGAAAACCCAAAGAAGTGTGCAACTGGATGGGTGGAAGTATGGTATCTGGGCTTCCCCTTGGGCCATGGGCAGGTGCATCCCCAAATTGATAAGACTGCAGTGATTGTGGCCTGCCTGAGACCCAAGACCAAAAAGGAGGTGAGACAGTTTCTGAGGGACTTCCGGGTTGGAATTCAACAAGATGGCAGCATAGAGCTAGCGTTCCCGATTAGAATAGTTTTGAAAACTCCCTAGGATCACTAAACTAGCGATCTAAGTAATCTACATCATAAAAATAAAAGGGGAGTAGGATGGAAACTAGGTGCACAACTAAGAAAATCACATAACCTACGGAGAAACAAGAAGATGACTCTGTGCGCTCTCTTCCTAGCTCACAAACAAGCGGCCATGAGGGAGACCAAGTGGATACCGCCAGCGAAACCGTCAACTTGAGCCTCATTCTTAGGGAATTAAGGGACTTTCGTCGGGATAACAAAACTCAATTCGAGGACATTAAAGCAGAAATTTCGAACACCAACGCTAGATTGGAGGAGGTAGAAGGCCGAGGCATGACAGCAGAAGAGAGGATTCAAAACGCAGAAGAGGTACTCACAGGCTTGTTGAAGTTACACACAAATGGAAGAGAAACTCACGGATGTAGAGGGTCGTTCCAGATGGAACAATGTTAGAATATACAGTGTTCCCGAAGGTGCCGAGAAGGACTTTCTGACAATGGCTCTATTTCTAGAAAAATTTCTGAGAGAAAATCTAAATCTATCGGAGGACACATCACTTCAAATTGAACGTGCTCATAGAGAGCTCGGCAGACAGCCACCGGCAGATGCACAACCATGATCAATCGTGGTTAAATTTCTAAGTTTCACAACCAAAGAACAGATACTTCGACAGGCCTGGCAGATGAGAGGATTCTCTTGGCAAGGAAAGCAGATCAGCTTTGATAATGATTACGCCCCTTATGTGCTACAGATGAGAAGGGAGTACACAGAGATACGCAAGGTTCTGAAAGACGGAGAAGTGAAATTTAGAACATTGTACCTCGCTCGTTTAAAGGTGCTCTATGAGGATGGAGTGAAGATATACAACACGGTCGAGGAGGCAACGCAAGACATGTCAAAGAGAGGATTCCCAGTGCAGCCCATCAGCCACCCGAACACCCTCATGGAGCATGTCTTGGCAGAGAAGTGGCCGGAGCATGGGCAGACGTGATCCCCAACAGAGAAGAGGGCCAACATTCAAGGAGAAGCTGCAAACTGTCGAAGAAAGGACGGGAGTATGCAATCTTCGTAATTTATGCACGGTCCCGATTGACTTCGTACCTTAACGGTAAAGCGGTGAAAATGGAGATTAGAAGGATTATGCCATTTCGGACTGAAGCTTTTGGGACTGGCAAAGGTATTTGAGTTAAAAAAATTAAAAATTTTTATAAAAAGAGAGAGAGAGAGAGAGACGCAACGTCTTTATATATTTTGTTAGAACAACCTAGTTATCAGAGTGTAATATTGAATAATCGGGACATGTTGTATGGATAGCTCAAAGGGTTCTTTCTTTGATTAACTGCTATCCACAAGGGCCCATTCAATAAACTCATAAAGAAGGATTTTCCCTTGGAGCCTATAAGTGAAGGCTCGATTACAGTCGTGGTAATCACTTTACGTTGTATATGTTAATTAACATTTTAAATTCGTTGATTGTTTCAGTTTGTTCTGTTGAAGGGGATGCTATATGTTAAAACACTTTTGTTAGTATTTTATACACTTTGCATCCTATAAATCTGTACGTAAAAGAAGAGTGGCCATACTTATATCCAAAAAAATGAATTATGAACATATGTCAGAAATAAAAGACAAGGAAGGAAGATTTGTATTGATAACAGGAAGAATAGAGGGAATTTTAACAAGTTTTTTGAATGTCTATGCTCCCCCAGGTTCTGAGTGGAATTTCTACCGTGAAATATTTGATTTAATAGTTACTAAAGTCCAAGGAATTTTAATATGTGGAGGTGATTTTAACATACGTCTAAACCCTAAATTGGACTGTTCTAGAAGCACTGGAATTAAAGCCACTGATTAAAAAGGTGAATAGCTTGTTGAAAGAGATAGGTATCATAGATGTATGGAGAGAATTAAATCCCAGGGTTCGTGGTTACACCCACTATTCTCATCCCCATACAACGTACTCCAGAATAGATTACTTCTTTATTTTTAAAAAGGATCTGCATCTGGTTTATCACTGTGAATTGGGCACGATGGATATTTCTGATCATAGTCCTATTTATGTGTCTGTGGGTCTGAATAGGAAACCTAATTCTACAGCTTGGAGAATGAATTCAGATATCTTAAACAATTCCCAAATCAAGCAAACTTTAGAAAATGAGATTAAATCTTATGTGGAGATAAATGATAATGAAGAGGTGACACCATCAACAGTCTGGGATGCACTAAAGGCAGTAGTAAGAGGTAAAATTATATCCATTACATCTAATTTAAAGAAACTTAGAAGACAGAAACTACAAGACCTTGAAATTAAACTTAAAAGACTACAGAACAAACAGAGGGCTACAATGAATCATAAGGTGAAGCAAGATATTAAAAAAAACAGTTAAAGAAATAGATGAAATATATTCTAAATAATTACAGAAGAAACTTCTGTTCTTAAAACAAAGAGACTATGAAATAGGGGGAAATCATTAAAATTGTTATCCTACAGATTAAGGAAACAACAAGCAGATAGAGCTATCAATAAAATCAGAAATACTCAAACTAGGGAGATACATTGTAAATTAGAGCAAATACAACATAGTCTTGAAAAAATTTATAAAGTTTTGTATTCACAACCTAAAATTTAATAACGATCTGCAGATAGATTCATTTTTAGCCTAATTAGAATTACCCACAGTGTCAGAGGAACAAAATAAATCATTATTAGTGGAAATTACAATGGAGGAGTTAAAAGTAGCTGTGGCAAGACTAAAGACAGGCAAACCACCAGGAGCGGACGGCTACCCTGCGGAATGGTACAAATCCATGTTTGATCATTTGGCCCCAACTTTATTAAAGGCTTACAATTGGGTAGTACAAAAAAGGGAAATCTTACCATCCTGGAAAGAAGTGATTATCATGGTCATTTTAAAGGAGGGAAAAGATAAGTTGGAATGTGGTAACTATCGGCCAATTAGTGTTCTAAATGTTGACTATAAGTTGTTTACCTCCATTTTAGCAGATTAGAAAAGATTCTCCCAGACCTCATTAATTTAGATCAAACAGGCTTTATTTGTCAAAGGCAAGCATCAGACAACATCAGAAGAACTTTACATATTCTTAGTTTCATTTCAAATCATAATGTGGAAGCTGCACTATTGAGTTTAGATGCAGAGAAAGCCTTTGACTCTGTGAGATGGAGATTTCTATACAAGGTATTAGCAAAATTTGGATTTCACAAAAATTTTACTGGAATATTTAAAACATTATATGATAAGCAAGGATATGCAAGGATTAAAATTAATGGAGGTTTATCAGATCCATTTAAATTAGAGCGGGGTACAAGACAGGGGTGCCCCATTTCACCACTTCTTTTTGCCTTATTTATTGAACCATTGAGCCAATGGATTAGGCAAAACCATTCAATTAAAGGGGTGGAGATGGGGTCTGGAGAGCATAAATTAGCCCTCTTTGCCGACGATATATTGATATATATGCGCCAATCTACAAAGTCACTTCCTATACTATTTATCTTCCTTGAGGGGTATGAGGCCATATCTGGTTACAAAATGAACGTCTCAAAAACCCAAGTATTAACATTTAATTATGATCTACCTAGACAAATTAAAGAGAAATATAATTTAAAATGGGATACAAAATCAATTAATTATTTAGGAGTAAATTTGTCTGGAGACCATTCACAACTATTTGATTTAAATTACTATCCCTTGAATAAAAAAATAAAATCTGATTTATTACGTTGGAATCTTATTCCTTTGTTTAGTCTAAGTTCCAAAGCTGATTCAGTGTCGATGATCATTCTACCAAAATTATTATACTTATATCAGACACTTCGAGTAGAAATTTCGAATCAACAATTTACAGAATGGAATAAATTAATATCTAGATTTTTATGGCAGGGTAAAAACCCAGAATAAGATTTAAAACATTATTATTAAGTAAAGAAAAAGGTGGGCTAGGCCTCCCATGCTTAGAACAATATTACTACGCGACCCAATTAAGGCCATTGGTCTGCTGGAGTAGTCCAGTATATTCAGCAAGATGGATTGAAATAGAAAGAGGGATGATGGAAGAGTCTCCGTTATCTGCCCTTATTGCTGATAACAAACTAAGAAGTAGCATGATTAAGGAAACAAACCCATGGATTAATTTATTATTTAAAATTTGGCATCAAGTAAAGAAAATGGGTGGTTTGGAAGATGCATCGAAAATATTAAGATGGTGTGCCTTTGATACTGATTTTGTCCCAAACAGAATAGATGACCGATTTCGAATCTGGGCTAAGCTAGGAATTTCAAATTATTACACTTTTTTCAACAAGGGCAAAATCCAAAGCTTTGAATCGATAAAGGGAAAATATGGGCTTAATCAAAGTGATTTCCGTAGATATCTTCAAATAAGGCACTATATTGAATGTAATATCAAACCAGAAATATTGAAAATTGCTGAGGCAGGGATAATAAAAGTGTTCTTATCAGTATGTAAGGCTCAATTATGTAATAAGATTATCTCAAAATTATATAATGGATTTCTCCAAACTATACCCGAAAACACATTTTATGTTAGAGACAAATGGAAAATAGAAGGGAATGTTAATGTCTCACATGAGGATTGGGGAAAAATTTGTAAAACACAATGGAAATCTACAAGCTCAGCCATGTGGAGAGAATTTTGTTGGAAGAATATTATTAGGTTCTTTATTACACCATCACAGAAAAAACACCAAGGGAAGGGCACTAGCTGCTGGAGATTATGTGGGATAAAGGAAGCTAACCACTACCATATTTTTGGGGGTGTCAGAAACTAACCCCATATTGGCAAGAGATTAAAAGGAATTTGGAAGCTGTTTTTGAGGTAGAGATTGTTTTTAATTGTGAATCTCTATATTTGGGTAATATAAACTTAGAAGGGTGGAACAATAAGGATAAGAAATTGTTAATTCTTCTGGTGGCTAGTAAAAAAGTAATTACTAAAAAATGGCTGAAGCCAGAGTCACCCACAGAATGGATTGTTGAAGAATGGATTGACACAATACACACTATATACGTGATGGAAAAATAACTCACAGTACCTTTGTTATATTACTACATTCAAAAGAATTGAACCAGAAGTCTTGCACAAAAAGAGGAAATACACTCTATTCCTTATGTCCGTGTAGCAAAAAAAGGTGGATTTGTATATCAGTGAGTCACATTGTTTTGTAATGTTAGGCTTCTCTGTTCAGTTTCTATGTTCCCTGTGCACAGAACTGCAGTTTACCTGATTAAAGAAGTTTGACTGGAGATCTGGCTGGTACTTTCGTAAACTCTACCTCACTTATTGACATCAAATGGTTCTAAACAGACTCATTGCAGTGATTTGATCTAGCCTGAATCAGCAGATTTACAAACATATTTTTTCATTGTGTGAGTTACTCATTAATCTGTTTTTGAAGATTTTATTTTTTCAGTATTTGGAAAACAGATATGTTTTTTTAAAATAGCTTAACAAATGTTATCACCTAATATTTCATACAGAATAGGCACTATTAGCCCTTCTTTTTTCCTAGAAATATCCCATTTGACTTTGAGAGTGGGTTAATCAATTTTAAAAAATATATTTTTAAAAATTATTAACCTTATTATGGCCCCACAATCATGCTGTTGCCTGGAATTTAAAAAAAAAAAATTCCTAGTTCAGCCATGAAACTCTATCTGTGCTTCGATTGGCTCCCTCAACTCCAGTGCAGCAGCCTATCAGCCACGCTTTTCCGTCTACGTAATGCTTTATTAAAACCGACTAATGGCCTGCACACACCACGAGATTTGGCATATACCCTTTGCAGCAGCAGCATGGTTCTCTACTTCTCTATGTCTGTGCATGTCTACCAGAGCAAGTACTCGACCTCGTTCAGCAGCAACAGCAGCAGCGTAGCAGATCTAGTCTGCCAAGACCAAATCTACTTACACACCATTCCTATCAATAAAAGTTGATAACCTCATTCCGAGAGTTGTCATGAATAAACAAAGGTTTATTCACCATGTAGACCTTTGCATCAAATTCTTTTCACAATCCCAATCAGCATGTGTGTTTGAGTCATGATGCACTCCTAAACTATGATGGTTGTATAAGAAAAAACAGTTCATCTTACAGATTTTAGTAGCAGGCAAGGTTAGATTCACACAAATACTATATTTTAACACAAAACTTGAAAGCCATATACAGGACAAGATTCTGAGGTCATGCACAGCTAGGGGCACGGTCATAAATAGGGGTGGAGATAATATCAGATAACTGTTCTCAAGAACTATAAGGCTGACCAAGCTGAAATTTAAAAGGCTGCATCTATGTGCTAATCTGTAAAGAGATTTTTCATGATGACCTAATTATTGAAAAAAGATGGCCACCATTGGCCAATCAAATTTCAGCAGGCATTTGACAAAGTGTCCATTATACTATCATCATGAAACTTGAATGGTTGCATTGAGCTATTATCACAAAACCTAATAAGTATGTTCATGTATGGTGTCTTTATTGTTCTTTGGATCTTGACAAGAACTGGCCACAGTGGCACTATTTGTGAGGAGTGCTTGGACCCTGCAGATTACCACTGTTTACGGCTATATTTATTATTAATATTATGTATAATTAACTTGTTTATTGGCATAGAAGTGAGTCAAAATAAATTCCACTTCTGTCTTTCAGTCTTTACCCGGATCCAGGGGCATGGCCACAGGAGCATTGGCCACAGTTGAAATCTGATTGGCCACTGAAGTGGCCCAGTCCTGTCACTTGTTGCTTCAGAGCACTTGGGTCTTTGAAAGATTCACCACAAAATCCATTTCAAACATGTCTTCTTCCTTCTTCCTAGGTACACTGTAAAAAAAAACTGTGGAAACAAACAGGGCATATAACATAGTAACATTTATAGTTAAATGTGTGATGGTTTGTAAACACACCACTGCACTCCTGACTGCTGCAGTCTCTGTACAGCCTAGTACAGAATAACACGCCTGTGTGTGACTACAAATTTCAGCAAAAAGTATATTTTTTAAACTATGCCATTAATAACAACCAACAACAACAATAATAATAATAATAATAATAATAATAATAATAATAAGCAAGCTAACTCATCAGTTGGGTCATTTTTAACCCAGTAGGCTAGGTAGAGAAACATATCTTAGTTCGAACGAACCTTTAGTTCATTTATTAACTGGTTGTTTTTAAACCCAACATTTTTTACAGTGTAGATACATTACTGTTCAGATAGCTAGCTGGCAAAGCTAAGCATTGTTGGAAGGTAACGTTAGCTGGCGTAACACGGTTTCAACTACACTGTTAGCTAGCACACTGTTAGGTGCAGCAGTTCAGGACAACATCCAGTCCAGAGGTGTGAAGCTTCCTAGACTGACAGCCCGTTCACACAGAATCTAATTATCAGCTACTGTGTCAGGCAATGATTAAAGAGTTTGCAGACCCAGAGTCTGAACATGGATTGTTAGCCGCCCTGGAAACCAAACAGGATCGGCAGGAGAATCCACAAGCCTACTACAACCTGCTCTGATGTGCCTTCTTTGGGGCACATAACGAACCCAAACTTGAAGAGGACATGAACTTCAAAACCCTCTTCCTCAGAAATCTGCATCCTGGAGTAAGCAATCACCTAGGGGTTATGGCTTATGATGATGATCCAACAGCTACAGGAAATAACCCAGACGGCCTATAACAAACAGAAGATGGCCTCAAGAAAAGGCGACAAAACATCTACAGTCTCAATTACCCAAGATCCAAGTCTGGCACTGGAAGACACCCATTGCCATGACAATACCAGATTCATCCATAAAGAATGGAGAGAACCCATAACCAGCAAAGAATGGTACCCCCATACCAGCGCCAAACCCAAGAACTGAACAAAACGTTGGAAAAAGTAGGATCAGCCACACTTCTCAAGAAACCCATCTCAGAACTACTCAAACAGGCACAGCACTGAGTATGCACAAGAACAAGACACTCCACCCTCAGCTGAGTCACAAGGACTGATCCACCTACTGAAGGAGTTCCTCGAAAGAAATGACATAACGTATGTCTAAACCAACCATCATAGGAAACATTTAACTCTCTTCCCCATATTTAGAGCATTCCACATCAGATAAACCTAGATGCACTTAAATCAACTTACACTAGTGTATAGAAGTACACTCACATCATTATAGGGAAACCCCCTTGTTGTTATCAGGAGTTATTTTTCTTTGTTCCTTTTATAATCACTGTCACTATCATTCCTTTCTCTTGCTTTCCACTTTTCTTTTAGAAAAAAAGAAATCATGAATGAAAGGTATCCCATACACCACCAAATAATTTAATTTCCTGCACCAGTAATGCACTAATGCACCTAGCCAGTATCCAGTGTCTTTGCCTCAAACATTGCCAAGCGAAAGGGAGGATGTAGGGTTTGAGCGAACAGGCAACGAAAGCAAGGAAGCCATAAAACCATGAGCCCCACTCACAGACTTTGTGGAGCTGAGTGAATTACCGTCTGCCTAATTTCAGCTATACTGTAAACAACAGAGTAAACATTAGAACATCCCTGACCAGAGGATGAACCATCTCAGTCAAGAGGAATCCTGTCAAATCTTTTGATTTAGGCCATTGGCCAAGACTGGATGGCTGGTCCCCAGGTTAACACTCAAGGACCCTAAGCCATAAATCTGATAACCAAAAGGGGCGGGTGACTCACCCAGGGAGGCCTCAAGAAAGAATCAACACAGGGAATCACCCTGGAATGAGACCTTTGTTCTAAGAACACAAATATTCCAATGCTCTCACCACCATTCACACATGCCACAGAACCCAGCGTTAACAAATGCATCAAGTTACCTTCCATCTCTTGTAAGGACAATGACTCTTAAAATGATGCACCATAGTTTGAAAACGTGTTGCCTTTTTAATGTCACACGATGGAAAGAGGGAGTCTCTTTTAACAACTCTGATACATCTGCGAGAGGTCTCTTTTAACAGAATTCAGAGTTCTTGTCACCAAACTACTCCAGGAGAGTTCTCCTCAACTAACAGCTCAAGAGAGTCTCCATCCACATCTGAAGGAAGTCTCTTCCAACAAGTCACCAGGAGTTCTCATCAACCAAGAGCTTCAGAAGTTCTCACCCCTCGATATCACAGGGAGATTACGCTCGCTCCGAGACTCCGCATCCAGTCTGGTTCCTGCAAAGCCTCCAACTCCCACCTTTGCACCGCTGTGAACCACTCATCAACATTTTTCAACCAGCCTATGAGACTCCGCCAGACTCCGTGCGCGCCTCACTCTGTTTATCTTCCTCATTGGTCTTCCGAGATGTTACATAAGGCCAACCAGACGGCCGACCAAACAACGATGCAACGAGGGAATCCCTGGCAACACAAATGCAAGTATAGAACCTCCAGATTCTAGCTGAACTGGTATAAAGTTTAAAGCCCTTCTAAACAAAGCAAAGGTTAAACTGATAAGTTGATGGTTCATTCAGGTCATGGTCTGAGAAACTGCTAGAAACTTGGGATTTCATTCACTCTCTGTTCAAAGCCATTCTCACCCCGTGTGTTTGTGTATGTGTGCATGTGTTTATGTGTCAGATTAGTGTTTGTGTCTTAGAATAGTAATAAAGTCTCGTCTGATTTTTAAATGCAAGTGTCTTATGTCTCTGGGCGTATAATTTACTGCTTTAAACTGCCGATCTTGTTACTGTGCTCTCAATATAGTGTTTCACTATATTTAGGATATTATTGCCGGTGGACACGGAGGTAAATATCCCTTGCACAGTTAATAAATACACTAATTTCAACTTACCGCTGAACGAATAGTTGTTCAGCTATTAAAATGTTAAGTTTGCAAAATTTCCCCTTCTGAACTGATCTGCTAATTTCTTACATATTTTGGTGGAGAATGCACACAGCTTAACCTAAACAGCTAATTTACTACAACTGTTGTGTCTTAACAATAAGCCAGCATTAAACCAAAATTTTGGTATTGATTTATTTTAAAGAGGAAAATATTATTATACTGAATTGTATTGTATTGTATTTGGACATATATGGGCAGTAAAGTGAAATTGCTTTATTCCTTGCTTATTGCTTTATTGATTTTCTAGTCCAGACTTTGCTTGAACTTAAGGAGCTCTAAAGAAAAATTCACAAAGTATATTCAATGGTGTGAGTGACCTGCTTCTTGCACAAGGCTGTAGAGCCAACAGCAAACAAGGTATGACTGGTGAAATATGTATAAACCTCAATGAACAAAGAATTACACAATCTAGCCATGGGGGTCACAGTACAGTGACTTCTGTGCCGGTCCCAAGCCCGGATAAATAGAGAGGGTTGCGTCA
>CM075031.1:2111970-2130083 GCA_037576675.1 Pangasius sanitwongsei | reverse complement strand
GAGGAAACTCAGAATTTGAGTTTTGAGAACATGGGCTCCAGACTTCAGGCAGTCATTGACTGCAAAGGATTTTTATCTAAGTATTAAAATAATTGTAAATATAAAAATAATGTCACTTTGTCCACCTTTGAGCCCCTGAAAATGGAGGTACTTTGTTGAAAATGGCTATAATTTCTAAATGGTAAATGCCATATTTTTGTGGAACCTCTTAAAATAAAGCAGAAAGTCTACACTTTAATCACATCTTGATTGTTTTATTTCAAATCCATAGTGGTGGTGTATAAAGGCAAAATCACAAAAACTGTCATTGTCCTAATACTTCCCACCCCTTGACAGGTGCAACTGTAATGAGATAATCAATGTTAATCACTTCAACTGTGAGTGGTTTTATTGTTATGGCTGATCGGTGTATGTTCTACTGTTACAGCATATTTCAGCTGAAAAACTACACTGTATACAACTATTAAATGCAGCTTTTAGTAAGCTACTGTGACTCTCAGAGAGAAAATCTTACCACAGTTTTTTCACTTTACAGTGAGGATTCTTCAGTAGAGCAGTCAGACTCTTCACTCCTGAGTCACCTAGTTTATTCCCAGACAGATCCAGTGTGGTCACAGTCAGATGCAGTTCTCTCACATTGGAGGTATCCGAGTTGAGCACTGAGGCCAGAGCTAACCAGCTTCTTTCTTGAATTGTATCACACCTCATACTGAAGGAAATAATACATAATGAACTAACAATGATGCAAATTATCAAACAAGTCCTCAAAGCTTTCAGTGCAACTTCTCAGTTTCAAAAGCACAAACATCAGTTAGACAAAATGCTTAAATGCTGTAATAATAAAAAATTCACTGTCAGAGCTCAGATTTGGCTTGGCGGGAGTTTTCGGCTGCATGCATAATCATAATGTTTATAAGAAGAGAAAGGAAAGGGTCTAAATTGTCACGAAGAGTTAGATTCATCTGAACAGCTAATGCATTTGATTTGTTCTCTTAACACTGTAACAGTATAACAGTTATATTCAGCTTTACTTACATTGCTTTCCTTGATGCTGCAATCACAGGCATCACCTTCACAAGAATCTCATCTCTTATTTTATCTGTAGTGATATATTTACTCAGGTCAAATTCCTCCAGCTCCTGTGCTGAAGTCAGTAAGACAAACACCAGAGCAGACCACTGGGAAGAAGAGAGTTCACTTTGTTTTCCAGATTTCAGGTAGCGTTGGATTTGTTTCACTAGAGAATTATCACCCAGTTCATTCAGACAGTGGAACAAATTGATGGATTTCTCTATAGGAAGATCTCTACTGATCTTCTCTTTGATGTAGTGTACTGTTTTCCTCTTTACTGTCTGGGAGCAACTTCCTGTCTGTGTTACTAAGGCATGTAAGAGTTTCTGATTGGACTCCAGTGAAATACCCAGAAGAAAGCGAAGGAAAAGATCCAGATATCCAGTCTTAGTTTCTAAGGCCTGATCTACAGCACTCTTGTGGACATCTGAAATTGTCTTAAAGACCCGACTCTGTACAAGAACATTTCTCTTTTCCTTCATGAATGTCAGGTGCACATACAGAGCTGCAAGATGCTCCTGAATGCTCAGATGAACAAAGCTATACACTTTACTCTGGTGAAGCCCAAACTCCTCTCTGAAGATCTGCGTACACACACCTGAGTACACTGCTGCTTCTGTCACATCAATGCCACACTCTCTCAGGTCTTCCTCATAGAAGATCAGGTTCCCTTTCTGCAGCTGCTGAAAAGCCAGTTGTCCCAGTTTGAGAAGCATTTCTTCATCACTCTCCTGCTTCTTTGAGTACTTTTCTCTTATGATGTTTGTCTGAATGATGAGGAAGTGTGTGTACATTTGAGTCAGAGTCTTGGGGATCTCTCCACTCTCTGCTTCACCCAACATTCTCTCTAGAACAGTGGCTGAAATACAGCAGAAGACTGGGATATGGCACATGATGTAGAGGCTACTTAATGACTTCAGGTGTGTGATGATGTTATTGGCCAGGCTCTGATCACTGGTTCTCTTGCTGAAGTACTCCTCCTTCTGTGGGTCACTGAATCCTCGTATCTCTGTGACTCGATGGACATACTCAGAGGGGATTTGATCAGCTGCTGCTGGTCGGGAAGTGATCCAGATGAGAGCAGAGGGAAGTAGATTCCCTTTGATCAGGTTTATCAGCAGCATATGCAAAGATGCTGATTCAGTTACATCACACACTCTCACTGTGTTCTGGAAATCCAGACAAAAACGACACTCGTCCAATCCATCAAAAATGAACAGAACCTTTTCCAATCTGGACATTTCTGTTTCTTTTGTTTCCTTAAAACAGACATGAAGGAGATCCATCAGACTCAGTTTTTGGTCCTTCATCAAATTCAGCTCTCTGAAAGGAAGTGGAAATATTAGGTGGACGTCCTGATTTGCTTTCCCTTCAGCCCAGTCCAGAATGAACTTCTGCACAGAAACTGTTTTTCCAATGCCAGCGACTCCCTTCGTCAGCACAGTTCTGATGGGTTTGTCTTGATCACATAAGGTCTTAAAGATGTCATTGCATTTGATTGGTGTTTCCTCTGTTGTTCTCCTGGATGCTACCTCGAGCCGTCTCACTTCATGTTCTTTATTGACATCTCCACTGTCTCCCTCTGTGATATAGAGCTCTGTGTAGATCTCATTCAGGAGTGTTTGGTTTCCCTGGTTTATTATTCCATTTAAACATTGAAACTTCTTCTTCAGATTTAATTTGAACTTTTTCTGGAATTCATTTACAGCAGCAGATTCTAGGTCGTGTCTGTTCCAGGGTGAAGTAGGAAGACATGCTGAAACACGGAGTCTAATTATTAGAGTTTAAGATCACATTTTTTTCTGACTGGTTAACACAGATAACCATTCTTTATTATGCTACCACTACACTGTAAAATGTATGTATTTGCCTTATTTGACTGTTTTCTATAATTGAATCACGGAGGAAAAAAACTGCAGAGAGGTTAATTAATACCAGTGTATTAGTATCACAGTCATGTTGTTGGTTTTGATCTTACCTGTAGCTGTGATGTTCTTTTCTCTTCTGTCTCCTGACTTTTGTAGAACACTGGGAACAAAAATTGTAAAAGACAATAACTTTAATCACTTTAATACTGTAGTCTAAATTTATCCCTAATTTTACTACAATAATTGTAGTAAGTGTATTAATATTTGGAGGACACAGTGCTAAATACAACATCACCAACACTGTGGACCAATAGATCAGAATTTCAGCTTTCATTTCCTGATATTTACATCTAGATGTGTTAAACAACTTAGAACACATCCCCTTAGCTTTCAGGAAATGAAAGCTGAAATTCTAATCTATTGGCTCAAATTAATCTTCTGATCTCAACTCAAATGTCTTCAATGTATAGCAAAGAGAAAAGAATTGGCCTTGCTGTTCCAGTACTTTCGGAGGGGACTGTAGTACTTTCCAGACATCATAGTTATGCTCTACTGGAGATAGTTTCTTTGAAAAGAAAGCTACAGGATGGAGCTTAGGCTTGTTCCCGGATTGTTGTAAGAGGATGGCTCAGACTCCCATTTCAGAGGCATCTACCTCTGCGATGAACAGCTTGGACAGGTCAGGGTGCTTGAGAATGGGGGCCATGGTGAATGCGGTTTTAAGGTGTGTTAGGGCCTGTTTGGCAACAGGGTCCAGACCAGGCATTTCAGGATTCCACAGAGCATGGACTTCAAGGGGTGGGCTATGGAGCTAAAGCCCCGAATGTAGTGCCAGTAGAAGTTGGCAAGGCCCAGAAATCTCTGCAGGTCTTTGATAGTTCGAGGCGAGGGCCAGTCAACAATGGCAGCTACCTTAGACTGGTCCAGGGTGACTCCATCTGGACAGATAATGTAACCCAAGAATGAAATAAGTTTGAACTCCACCAATGCACCTTCACCCTTCATGTACAGCTGTTGGTGCAGGAGTTGTTGCGAGACCTGGCAGACGTGACGGACATCAAGGGAAGGGGAGTAAATCAGGTTGTTGATGTACATCATGACATATTTCCCCAACATGTCCCTCAAGACGTCATTAATAATGCACGGAACACCGAGATGACGCTAGAGAGCCCATACAGCATGACGAGGTACTCGTAGTGGCCAGAGGTGGTGCTAAAGACCATCTTCCACTCATCCCCCTCTCTAATTCGTGCCAGGTTATAAGCACTACGAAGGTTCAGCTTAGTAAAAATTTGGGCTGATCTGAGCTGTTCCGGGGCTGCGGGAAATAAAGGCAGAGAATATCGGTACTTGACAAAGCACTAGTTGAGACCTGGGTAATCAATACATGGTCTGAGGCTGCCCCCTTTCTTCTCCACAAAAAAGAAGCCAGTGGATGAGGGAGACGTGGATGGCCTGATATATCCTTGTCGGAGGGCCTCCCGGATGTACTCCTCCATAGCTTGTTGTTCAGCCACTGATAGAGGGTAAATTCAGCTGTGAGGGGGAGCGGTTCCAGTTAGCAGCTTGATGGCACAATCATATGGACAATGTGGGGGTAGCCCACTGGCTTTAGCTTTGCTGAACACCTTTCTTAGGTCTTACTGCTCAGAAGGGATATTGACAGGAACATGGTCATCAGGGCTCTCTACAGATGTGGCAGCCAGGGAAATTACAGTGGGCGTGAAAGTATGGGGACCAGCGAGTGAGTTGCCTGTTGGACCAGGAAATGAGAGGGTTATGCTGTTCCAACCATGGGACGCCCAGGATTACAGAATGTTTGGCAGAGACTGTGACTAGCAGTGTGATGTGTTTGTTGTGGAGGGAGCCAATTTGGAGGGAAAGGGGCTGCATGCGGTGCGTGATGCTTCCTCCATTAATGGCCTGGATTTTCCTTGGGTGGAGTAGTGGCAGAGTGGAGATATTGAGGCAGTTCACAGTGTCTTGGTCAATAAAGTTCCCCACTAAACCAAAGTCAGTTAAAGTTGTCAGAACAGAAAGCACGCCTGGGTATTCTACTATGGCAGGTAAAATAAAAGCTTGGTGAGACGAAAACTGGGTCTGACTTACCCTTTGTAAGCGGGGTGCGGAGGTGCCTCTGTTGCTGGTCTGGGTCCACTGTCTGATGAGATGGTCAGCCTGACTGCACTAAAATCACCAGAACTCTCTGCGCCGCCTCTCCCTCTCCTCCTCCTGTGTCCTGTGCGTCCCAGCTGCATGGGCTTGGAGGTGTTGCTTGCACTCAATGAATTTCCATCCGCTTGTAGTGTACATCGGCTGTGCAGCAGGTGGTCAAGAAGAATGGAGAGGTCTATGAGAGAGTCGAGAGTTAGCTGCTCATCGCAACGTGCTAGTTCCGTCAGGATCTCTGAATTTAGCCCGCTGTGAAATGCTGCCTTCAGAGCGGTGCTGTTCAATCCGCTACCAGCCACTATGGTGCAAAACTTGAGGGTGTAGTCAGCTACTCAGCGTGAGCTTTGGATGATGGTTAGCAGCTGTTCCCCCATGTCCTTGCCCTTCGACGAATGGTCGAAAACCAGATGAAACAGTTCAATGAAGTGCTAATAGCCTTGCTCCTACACTGTAGTCACCTACTTCAGCATTCAGCCAAAACAGGACAAAATTTGGAGGAGTAGCGAAAACGGCAGTTAGATGTAAGCATTTTTTAGAATGCGATTGTTACTTTTGACCAGTAGGTGGCACCAGCACAAAATCTGTTGCCTAGCCCCAGGCCATGGTCCTGAAGATGCCTTACAAGTTTTGTGTCAGTGCACAAAGTCGTTGCTGAGATACAGCCTCACTTCCTGTTTGGCGGCTTTGCTGTCAGATTGGATGGCCCATTACGGTCAAACCGTTCAGACTATTCAAAATTCTTTGATAACTTTTGTGAGGCTTACTCTGAAAAAATGAGGTGTGCCAAATTTGATGATTGGACAAAATTTGCAGGAGTAGCAGCGAAAAAACAGTATTTGACAAAATCCAAGATGGCGGAAAATGTAATTTGGAGACACAGTTCAAAAAGTTATGACCATAAACATACTTCCAAATTAGGCCCAAATTTGACCCAATGGTGGCGCTAGAGCATTGGCAGCACTTGGACCAAATTTGGTCAGAATGTTCCTTAGACCCTCCCCAATCACATTACCAAATTTCACAACTTTTTACCAGACGGTTCTATGAACTGCCACAGACAACCTAGCCAGAAGAAAAAGAAGAAAAGGTAGAACAATAACAGGGTACCTAGGCACCTTTGGTGCTTGGCCCCCTTATTATTATCCATCCATTTTCTGTACCGCTTATCCTACACAGGGTCACAGGGAACCTGGAGCCTATCCCAGGGGACTCAGGGCACGAGGCAAGGGACGCCCTGGATGGGGTGCCAACCCATTGCAGGGCAAAATCACACACACCCATTCACACTCTAGGGACAATCTGGAAATGCCAATCAGCCTACAATGCATGCCTTTGGACTGGGGAGGAAACCGGAGTACCTAGAGGAAACCCCTGAAGCACGCGGAGAACTCCGCACACACGGGGTGGATGCGGGAATCGAGCACCCAACCCTGATGGTGCGAGGCAAACATGCTAACCACTAAGAAATGCATATTAATATTTCTTGCTTTAGCATTTAAGACATCGCAATAACTGTATTAAGCCTGCGACTCACTGACATCACCAAACTGTTGCATTCTTCTTTTGTGATGCTTTTCCAGTCTTTTACCGCAGCCTTTCAGTTCAATTCAATTTTATTTGTATAGCGCTTTTAACAATGGACATTGTCACAAAGCAGCTTAACAGAAATAAATAGATTCACAAAAAAAGTTGTTGTTTGTTTCAGGGAGATTCCCTTCAGTCTCTTCTTCAGGAGGTGAAAAGCATGCTCAATTGGGATAAGGTCTGGTGATTGACTTTGCCAGTCTAAAACCTTCCACTTTTTCCCCCTGATAAAGTCCTTTGTTGAGATGGCAGCTTGATTTGGATCATTGTCTTGCTGCATGATAAAGTTCCTCTTGATTAATTTGAATGCATTTCTTTGTAAATTGGCAGATAAACTTCTGAAATCATTCTGCTGCTACTATCTTGAGTTACATCATCAATAAAGTTTAGTGAGCTTGTTCCAGAAGCAGCTATGCAAGCCCAAGCCATGACACTACCTCCACCATGCTTGACTGATGAGCTTGTATGTTTTGGATCATGAGCAGATCCATTCTTTCTCCACACTTTGCCCTTTGTTCACAGATCTCACAATGTTTGTCATCAGGTGCTGTTGTTTTCCTTGGCCAACCTGTTGCATGTCTGGTTGTTAGTACACCAGTTGTTTCTTTCTCTTTCAGAACATTTCAAATTGTTGTATTGGCTATGCCCAATGCTTGTGCAATGGCTCTGATAGATTTTTCCTCTTTTCTCAGCTTCAAAATGGCCTGCTTTTCTCCCTTAGACAGCTCTCTGGTCTTCATGTAGGTTCATCATTTTTAGCAACAAATACAGTCTTCAAAGGCGAAAACTAGATCTCAAACCAAGTGTAGATACTCGGAGCTATTACTTCTTTAAACAATCAATTTAACAGGGCACACACTGGCAGCAAGAAACACCTATCAGTCATTTGTTCCAATATATTTGATCACTTGAAAAAAAAATGGGTGGGTTCAAACAAAAGGTGCCATGTTTTAAGTTGTTTAATACATCTAGATGTAAATATCAAGGAATGAAGGCTGAAATTCTGATCAATCATCTCATATTCACTTTTTGATCTCAAAACCAAATCTATTAAGTGTATATCAAAAACAAAAGAATTGACCCTGCCATTCCAATACCTTCCGAGGGGACTGTACATCCTTTACAGTGTTGACTGACTTGTTAATTTGCTCTAACAATGAACAGAGGAATCTACAGTCTTTGGTGGTTTTACCTGTGTGGACACAATGGGTTTCCATGTTTAAAGTTCCGAGGAAGATCCATGGACACGTCACTCTTCATGGAGACACAGCTGGGTGCTGATGAGTCTGATCTCTTTCTCTGGAGCTTTCTGTACAACATTATAGAATAGGCATGAGACAGATTTTCATTGTTTCAAAAATTGGGATACAAAATATTGGTGATATGAATTTGTATTATATTGTATATTGCAATATTTCTGTTTAATATTCATTATGACCTTGATCTCTTCTTACACACTAGGCAGCAGCAGCAGAGGTAGCAGCATAGAGAGCAAGACGTCTGTGAGTGGGAACCTAACTGCCTTAAAGCATACTTACTTAATAGTCCACAGCCTTGTTTCATTTGGCCTGTGTGAACTTGGAAAAAATAACACTGAAGCGTCTCATAGTACACTACTGCTCAACATTTTCAAATTGTCCAGTATTCACAGCAGATATCCAAAGTGTAGCCATCCAAAGAGAGTTACCATAAACTTTGGTATATATGTCTAGCATTTTTTCAAGTGGTCACAGCTAACTTTTTATACTTACTATACATTTTTGTTAAGTTATACTTTTTATATACATATTTCAGATATGTATATAACATTTAATGACTAAAATACTAGGACATGGTAGCTTACCGCTTTTTTGAGGGTGGGGTCACATTATCTGTGTCCAACTCAGGGGTCTCCATTTTTGAATATTAGTGTATGCACTGACAGCTCACGGATACACAGCTGAGTCCTGAAAACACAAATCTCTTCTACTGGAATCACTTACACTCCTAGAAAACACAAACATTTATGCAGTTAAAATTGGGAAGAAAAAAAAAACTCTTTCACATCTCTGAACTATAGGAAATGTTGCTCCTTTGTGTTCTTGTGTTTGCAGTGCTGAGTGATCGTTCTACATACTGGGACTGACTCCTCACATTCTAATCACCAAATCATTAATTCATTCATTTTCAGTTAGCACTTTATCAGGGTCATGGGGGATCTGGAGCCTATCCCAGTAACACTGGTACTCAGGCAGGAAAACACCCTGAATGGGACCAGAATATGTGATTCTAGACCTTATTTACCTCTATGTTAATCATGTAATGAATTGGACATGTGAAAAGCTCCAAACTTAAGAAGCAGGAGGATTCACAGCAAGAGTAGTTTTGAAGATTATGCAGTGATGTCATGTCATTTCTGTTCAAGAAGACAAGTCTGTGTGTGTGTGTCCAGACAGGAGGTGAGATGAACAGTTCAATAATCAGGTGAGGGAGACCTCTGCTATAGGGAGGAGTTTGAAGTGCAAGCAGGTCAGCTGTGACACCTTAACTAAAAAGGCCAAACCAGAAAGTAGCTAAAATCATTTGTAGTTAATAGAAGGGCTACTTTAAAACTAATACCACTTTCTCTTTACCAGCATTACATGGGATTTTAGTTTGAATAAATGTACAATTCTGAACCAGAAGTCAGTAAGTTTGAAATCAGTTGTAATAAACAGAGATGATTTCTGTGAGCCTAAAGTAGGGGTGTGCCATATGACTGTTTTAGACTGTGAACGATCCATGATCTGTTTTTACAGAGGGATCACATGTACCGTGACACTAAATATATTTTCCAGTTATGCTGAAAACACTTGGCAAAAAACAGACATGGCATGTTTTATGAACCAGACTTTATTCACTAGTCCAGCTCAAGTGCTCCCTGACAGACACATGAACAAACCAATAATAACCCAGAGTAGGCAGCTCTTTGGCTTAAGGTTCCTCCTTGTTTTCTCTGGCAACATCATGGCTAAGAACATGGAGAAGTTGTTGCCTAAAAATTTCAACATCAGTTAAATGGAACTGCTGGAATTTACAGAACAGACACAGTGAAAACAAAACATGCTAAGGCAAGATAATGCTAAGGCAAGGAAACATAATGAATTTGTTTAACCACAAAGAAAGCACCCTAAAGAGTGTGTGCTGAAATCCAGATCACACAGAGAGCTCACGAGTGTAACAGCACCACAGTCAGAAATAGAAACAGGGCTGAAGCAAACAACAATAATAAATGCATTTGAAAAAGGAACTCCTTATGAGAAAACACTGATCACTGATACCATGACATTGCACGTGGCTAAGGATATAATACACATTAAATAGGTCAAAAACTACAGTCTTAAGCAACTTCTAAAAATTAGCTGATCCCCGTTACGTCTTACTGAGTCTCAAATATTTTTCTAACACCTCCATTCCTCATCTGGACACAGAATCACAAGAAAAGTGCAACAAAAACAAAACAATAAAACACAAAATGCTTATCTAAAAATATTACAAATGTAAACAAACTCAGCTAAAGCATTCTGTATTTACATATATTTAACAGACAATACTAGAGGTTATGTGCATTTTTATTTAATTTTTTAAAATTGCTTTATGTATTTTCAGGAATAATTATTTACATTTTGCTGTCAAGTGCACTTTATGAAAAGTTGTTTGAAAAGGTACTTTGGCCTAAGCTGTAGGTGTCTGTAATTCTTTTTCACTGAGGTTATGGTTCCTTGTAAAGGTAAATTTACATCAAAAGGGAAATTAGTTTGTTTGCTCTGCTCAATAATTTAAAAGTAGTCTTAAAAACCAACAGGAAAAAAATATCATGATAATATTGCTGATCGTGATCCAACCTGAAAAATCTTGATATGATGTTTTTGCCAGATCGCCCACCCCTAGCCTAAAGCAACTGTAACTGTTCCAAAATTACCATATTAAATTATACTTCATTTTGTTTTAATGAATTAATTAGCACTGTAGGCCAACTTTCCTTCTCCACATTTACTAGCAGTTGAGTTTAAATGACTAATTTCTGTCCAGTTCAGTAAAAGTGATGCAAGCTGTCCTCCTCTTATTAGATTCCCTCACTGACTGAAACTCATCCACTTGAGCTTTTCAGTCCATCAAAGTCCCATTAATGTTTAAATCATCAGATAATGTGGTGAAGGAAAACACAGGCTTTATATTCCTCATATTATTTCTGCTGTGAGAAACTAATAAACAGAAAATGACGAGCTGGAAATAAAATGTTTTACATAGCTGAATTCCCCAAACACTTTGCATGTTTAATTACTGAGAAATGGAAGAGAGAAACTCGAATAAATAACACACTCCCGAGAAACAGCAGCTGATGACAGAAGATGATTTCAGTTCCACTGAAGTGACGCAGTTTTACTGCTGTTTCTACACGAGGTCAGTAAAATATAAAGTTGTTTTTGGTAAAGAAATAACTCACTTTTAGTCAGCAGTCCTTGATGTGTGACATTAATATCACCGTTTCTGCCTGGCGTTGAAGTTTATTATTATACTTTTCCAACAGCAACAAAATGGAGTCGAAGCTGAGCGACAAAACTGATTCACTACGAGTGATGTCACGAGTTCAGGGAACGAATCGACTCTTTGAGTCGGCTCATTTGGATGAATTTTAACTTGAGAAAGCAAACAAAGAGATTAAAATTTTTGCTCGTTCAGGGAGACCACTGAGAGATAGATGTATTCTATGAGAGATTTTACACACCAAAATAAACACACCCGCCTCTTTCATCTCCCTCTCTCATCTCTCATCTCGCTCATACCTCTCTCATCTCTCTCTCATTTCTATCATCTCTCTCTCATCTCACTCATCTCTCTTTCTCATCTCTCTCTCCCATCTCTCTCTCATTTCTATCTCATCTCTCTCTCCCATCTCTCATCTCTCTCTTTCAACTCTCTCTCTCCTCTATCTCAGCTCTCTCTCTCACCTCTCTTTCATCTCTCTCATCGTGTGTGTGTGTGTGTGTGTAACGTGTTCCTCAGTTTCTCTCTGTTTTAAAAACCTTAGCATTGCACCTGGAAATCACTTTTTGGGTCTCATTATTTATATAAATCTAACAAAAAAGTGGGTTTAGTGAGGTGGACAAGCTCCTGCTCTCCCTCATGACGGCAAAGATCGCTTCTCACAGCTTCTGGATGATTCTGCTAATAGATGCCCTGCCCTTACTGGAGCAAAAAGAGGTATACACAAACACACACACACAGGTCAGGCACTGATGTTGAGTGAGGAGGTCTTGGGTGCAGTCAGTGTTCCAGTTCATCCCAAAGGTGTTCAGTGGGGTTGAGGTCAGGGCTCTGTGCAGGACACTCGAGTTCTTCCACTCCAACTTTCACACACCATGTCTTCATGGAGCTCGCTTTCTTAGTGCCACTGAAGGGAAATTGTAAACCTACAGAACACAAAGACATTCCATGCAATTGTGTGTTTCCAACTTTGTGGCAACAGTTTGGGGAAGAACCACACATAGCTGTGATGGTCAGGGGTGCACATACTTTTGCCATATACCGTATCATGTATCTATGATTGCGTGTGACAGGAATTGAACACCGAGCAGCTCTCATTGTGAAGGTGAATAACAGCAGCTCAGGAACATCATGTGTTTGAGGATTTTTTTTCTACCCAATAAAAAAATTTTACACTTTAAATGTAATAAATAAAAAAGTGGCTAATGTGGTTCAGTTGATGGCTCTGGTGCAGTGTGACTGAGTGAAACATGCTTCTGTGTGTGTGAGATCCTCATGTACATAAACTGTAGAAGATTTCAGTCACAGAAGTTACATATAGACTTAAATGGGATATTTCCTGTGTTCACACTTTATATAAAGGGTGAGGTTGGCATGATGTTTGTATGGAATTGTTTTTTAGTAATCCCAGATGTGTGTGTGTGTGTGTGTAGGTGATCTTTTCAGTGGATCAGACCCATGAACTCATGTTCTGTCTGGAAGAGCTGACCTCTGACAACAGCAAGCTCGAACCAGACCATCTAGCACAGGTATAACACACACACACACGCACGCACACACACATGCACACACACTCTTGAAATGTAAATGATGGAGCAATATGATGAAAATATACTTTTATGACACTTGAAGTCATTTTCACGGTGGATGATGTGTATCAGGTTATTTAACAACAGCGTGTTTAAAACTCTATACAAAAAAAATAATTTGAGGCGTGTCCCCAAGAGTTTTGTTCCTCTTACACAACAGCAATTTAACAAGGTTTACAAATTTTATTAATTAAAAAAAGAACCATTATAGATACTTTGTTATAAGTTTATTCTAAAAATACGAGCTAAGTACAAGTGAGTTCCTGTCTCTGTCCTTCCCTTAAAGTTACAGCTTTAACTCTGACTGTTACAAAGCACTGACACTGGAGACTCCTTCCTTAAATGTTAAATAAACATCTCCTTACAGAAAACTTCACCAGATCAACAATTACACACATTTATTTAATCTGTTTATGTGGAGCTTCTGCTGTACACGTTCCTGTGAATGAGCCGTTACTATAGAAACGATAACGTATTAGAACGAGGGCATTAATATAATCCTGTGATTTGCAGCTGCACTACTGTCAGAGCTGCTGTTCTAGAAAATTAATCAACACATTCTGACCAATCACAATCCAGAACTGAAGAAGCTCCATGGTATACAGTATATGCAGTTTTGTGTGTTTATGTTTTTCAGGATGATGATGTCGAGTCCACAAAGCTGGAGCTGCTGCGATTGGCTCTGGCGCATAACCTGGCGATGGCCATCGTGAAGGAGGGAACAGTCGAGGCCTAAACACACACACACACACACACACATACTCCAGTTTCATTAATTCACACAAAGCCCTCACATTCTCACTGCACTGCATATAAAACTAAATGAATGAAATGTTTTGACATTTAATAAAAAAAAAAGCTTTTATTAGTTTTTGCAAAACCAAGGTCTCGTTTCTCCAGATCCTTCATTGTGTGTGTGTGTAACAGATAATATACGTTTTGTTGTTAGACAAATGTATTTTGAATAACTGCTGAGAAATGAGTTTTATTGCTACAAAATTCAAGGTAAATATATAAACTAACTTTATACAGTAAAAATAATAACACTGTATTATGTAAATGATATTGTATTTATATATTCATTTCTATACCATATTTGATACCATCAAAAAACAGGGATCAGATATCAGAGAAAATAAAGAACAGAGGTCTGATCCTGTAACAAAAGATCTAAATTATATTAAACACCAGCCAAAGGACAAAGTGATAAATGTGACTTGTAGCGAGTCTCCTAGGGGCTTCCTCACATAAACTCCTCATATCCAATTCCTGTGAGAATCCCACCAATGTCTTGAAACTGCTCCTGTCCATTTCAGCGCCATCTTCCACTGACTGGGTTCAGTTCCAATTCCTGTGGTTTTTCACCTGCTGTTCCAAATAATTCCCTCAGGTTTTCTCTGGGATTGAGGAAACTTTGTCCAGGGATCACAGGTCGTTCTACACTCAGTGTAGAATTGTGTGCAGTCTAATAAAGTCTAAAAGACAAATATCTGAATTAATAACCAAAAACTAGACTGTGGTACTTCATGATCAACAGCATGTAATCATCACTGCTGCAAGGAAAACATTATTATCTCCTGTTTATAATTTGTCGTTCAACATTTCTTCATTCTTATATAATATGTTTGTTAGAACATTTAGCTAGAACAAATGAGAACTTTCACAAGATCTTACAGGAAAGTGAGCAGATATTTACCATCACATCACTGCTCTTATACAATCATAGACTGCTTTTTTTAAATAATGATCACTGCTGTGTGTTTGATCTCTCGGTCTACATGTGTATTTAAGTGCAGACTGAGGAGAATTTTACAGGAATGACAGAAGACACGGTGTGGAGGTGGAGTGCTGGAAGGAGTGTCAGAGCGAGTAAAGTGGCTGCTTACAGTAAATAAATTATTTGTAGCAGTGTGGCATTAAAGATGATCATTTTAATTTGCATTTATGAGAGTTGAGAAGAAAGTCTGCTGCTTATCAGAAACAGGGAAAAGCCGAGATCATCTTATTCAGACAAAAGCAGCAGTATGAGTTCAGAGACAGCAGGGTGACACAAGGAGACGAGGTGTTCATTTACAATCACTCTCACACACTCAGTTGTGACATTCTGTAGACTTCATCTTCTGCTTTCATGTGAATTTTAAAATCAACACCAAGCAGCATTAAAGCTAACTGTTAGAAAAAGTCTGATTACAAAGAATATAGTGAAATATACACCGGTAATCTGATATTTAAAGGAACTAAAAATCTAATGCTAATGCACAAAATAATGCTAATCAGCCTTTAAATTTTTTTTCAGAGTTTATCTAAAAATGATCGTTACTCACCCCAGTGTCTGTAGTTTGTAATGTTCATCATTCTTCAGAGCAGAGAGACACTTCACTCCTGAGTCTCCTATTTTATTCCTATACAGATACAGTTCTCTCAGGTATGAGGGGTTTGATCTCAGAGCTGAAGCCAGAGCAGCACAGCCTTCATCTGAGACACCACACCTACGCAACCTGCAGAGACACAATGACACACACTTCATCAACACAGTTTCATTTTGGTTTAAAACTTACTTTAAAGATGATGTGTGTGGGATTTTGATATTCAGAATGACATGAGGATTTAATATCATCTGTTTATTCTAATTAACAATGCGCCTCGTTTATCAAGCTGGATATGAACAGGTTTGTGTGTAAATTGTTTGTATGAGTGTTTACACAAGAAATTTTGTATTCACGTAAATCCTGTTAATTCGTATTCTACTCTTGCTCCTGAGTGTGTGTACATTTGTGCATAAGATGACGTCTTTATTTGTCACATCTACATTTTCCTTGCGATGCCCAGCTTGTTAGGAAGTTGGGGTCAGAGCGCAGGGTCAGCCATGATACAGCGCCCTGGAGCAGAGAGGGTTAAGGGCCTTGCTAAAGAGCCCAACCTTCTGATCAGTAACCCATAGATTTAACTGTTGCACCACCACTGACCCAAACTAACTAATGAAAACCTTGACTTGATCAACTTCAAATCATGTCATTTGCATGGATTACTGCAATTTTATATCTGGAATATACTGTTGAGTTTAAATTGCTTATCTTTAACGTGTTTACAGCGTTTAGCAGAACCCTTTATCCAGAGCGACTTATAGAAGTGCTTTGGAGTTTCTATCAAAAACACATCCTCATGCTGGTTCACTAGGACAGGAACCAAGAGCACTATTGAGAACATTTGTGAAAACCAGTGGTTTTATGTTATTGGCATTTATTTAAAAAACTATTAAAAAGGGAGCTAATAAGAACCCATAAATTAAGACAAATAAAACTAATCATTCAAGTGAGTACAAAGAAAATCAGCCTTTCAGAGACACTTGTAAATCCGGCAGAAAATTGGAGTTCGGTTTGGCTCACACAAACACTCACACACTGCTGTACTAAAAGATCGATAAATCACACCCAAAGTCATTAAAATAATACTTTGGGCATCGATAGGAGTGAAAACAACTGAAGTGGTTAGCGAACAACTGTGAAAGATGGCAGAAGGTCGTCAGTGGCCTCTGTTCCCCAGAGGGAAAAAAGGAAGTATGAGACTGATAAATTTACAGTGAAGTCCACTGGGCTGCTTCTGTAAAGCAGATCTGGCAACCCTTTCCATAGCGGCTTGATTTTTAGTTAAAAATCAGATGTTTGATTTATTTAATTTTTGACCTTTTAACGCCTATGACATTAACTTCTCATTTTAATTTACAAATTCTATATTTGAGATCATTTCCACCATTTCCCTTCTGCTATTAAACCTGCAGCTGCCACACAGTGGATGTAGTTTGTGTCCCAGGTGCAGTTTGTGTGATTAGTTACAATGTTTTAGTAAATTTTACAGTAATTTTAGACACATTGCAGTCGCATCAAGTCACGTTTTGTGCTGCAGCTTCTCACATACGTACATCTGACCCAAAGACTCTGTGACAAATCATCAGTGTGCAGTGAAAAGAAACAATCTTCCTCCTCAGGACATTGATGATGAACCTAAAACCTCTGCTTCACTCTCACTATTAGAGAATGTGTCTTACTGAGGAGCAGGTCATGTGACTCTCAGAGAGATGATCTTACCTCAGTATCTCCAGTTTACAGTGAGGATTCTCCAGTAGAGCAGAGACAAACTTCACTCCTGAGTCTCTTAGATTATTCTCAGACAGCTCCAGTTCTCTCAGGTGTGAGGGATTTGATCTCAGAGCTGAAGTCAGAGCAGCACAGCCTTCATCTGAGACACCACAACTACGCAACCTGCAGAGACACAATGACACACACTTCATCAACACAGTTTCATTTTGGTTTAAAACTTACTTTAAAGATGATGTGTGTGGGATTTTATTATTCAGAATGACATGAGGATTTAATATCATCTGTTTATTCTAATTAACAATGTGCCTCGTTTATCAAGCTGGATATGAACAGGTTTGTGTGTAAATTGTTTGTATGAGTGTTTACACAAGAAATATGTATTCACAAAAATCCTGTTAATTCGTATTCTACTCTTGCTCCTGAGTGTGTGTACATTTGTACATAAGACGATGCCTTTATTTGTCACATCTACATTTTCTTTGCGTTGCCCAGCTTGTTAGGAAGTTGGGGTCAGAGCGCAGGGTCAGCCATGATACAGCGCCCTGGAGCAGAGAGGGTTAAGGGCCTTGCTAAAGAGCCCAACCTTCTGATCAGTAACCCATAGATTTAACTGCTGCACCACCACTGACCCAAACTAACTAATGAAAACCTTCACTTGATCAACTTCAAATCATATCATTTGCATGGATTACTGCAACTTTATATCTGGAATATACTGTTGAGTTTAAATTGCTTATCTTTAACGTGGTTACAGCGTTTAGCAGAACCCTTTATCCAGAGCGACTTATAGAAGTGCTTTGGAGTTTCTATCAAAAACACATTCTCAAGCTGGTTTGATTTATTTAATTTTTGACATTTTAATGTCTATGACATTAATTTCTCATTTCAATTTACAAATTCTATATTTGAGATCATTTCCACCATTTCCCTTCTGCTATTAAACCTGCACCTGCGACACAGTGGATGTAGTTCGTGTCCCAGGTGCAGTTTGTGTGATTAGTTACAATGTTTTAGTAAATTTTACAGTAATTTTAGAAACACTGCAGTCGCATCAAGTCACGTTTGTGCTGCAGCTTCTCACATACATACATCTGACCCAAAGACTCAGTGACAAATCATCAGTGTGCAGTGAAAAGAAACAATCTTCCCCCTCAGGACATTGATGATGAACCTAAAACCTCTGCTTCACTCTCACTATTAGAGAATGTGTCTTACTGAGGAGCAGG
>CM075031.1:2090284-2105517 GCA_037576675.1 Pangasius sanitwongsei | reverse complement strand
AGGAGACGAGGTGTTCATTTACAATCACTCTCACACACTCAGTTGTGACATTCTGTAGACTTCATCTTCTGCTTTCACGTGAATTTTAAATCAACACCAAACAGCATTAAAGCTAATTGTTAGAAAAAGTCTGATTACATAAAAAATAGTGAAATTTTAAACCAGTAATCTTATATTTACTGGAACTAAAAAGAAATGTACAAACTAATGTGCAAAATAATGCTAATCAGTCTTTTAATTCATTTCAGACTTTACCTAGAAATGATCATTACTCACCTCAGTGTCTGTAGTTGGTAATGTTCATCATTCTTCAGAGCAGAGAGACACTTCACTCCTGAGTCTCCTATTTTATTCCCATACAGATCCAGATCTCTCAGGTGTGAGGGGTTTGATCTCAGAGCTGAAGCCAGAGCAGCACAGCCTTCATCTGAGACACCACAATAACGTAACCTGCAGAGACACAGTGACACACACTTCACTATATTATTTTATGAACATCAAGACATACTTTGTCTGTGTTGAAATGAGTGCTGTGTGTGTGTGTGAGTGTGTGTGTGAGTGTGTGTGTGAGAGAGAGAGAGACACACACACTGTGAATGTTTAAATGGTTTATTCAGTACTGACAAGAACAAGTCTCTTTTATTTATGGAGAATGTGTTTGTCTATTATTATACACACATTCTATTGACTTGGAAGAACATTAGACCATGTTCTATTATTTACAAAGTGATTACAGTAGTGACCATGCACTGTGATCTCCTCTCATACACACACCTATTGTTGTTCCTGTTCTCTACTTTAGCTCTGTGTTACTACATGAATGTATTTGAGGCAGTGAGTTTAACTCAAAGACATTCCATTTAAGGACCTTAGCGAAAGGACTATTGAGGAAAACCGCATGGGGCTAATACTGCTTGTCCATTCGGCTGCTTCTGTAATGCAGCTGTTCATAGCAGCTAGACACAGACATACTGGAAGTATACTAACTAATTGTACAACATTTAAACCCGGCAGATCACAGAGAATGCACTTGATTTGTGTCTAAGGTGCAGTTTGTGTGATTAGTTACAATGTTTTAGTAAATTTCACAGTAATTTTAGACACATTGCAATCGCATCAAGTCACATTTTGCGCTGCAGCTTCTCACATACGTACATCTGACCCAAAGACTCTGTGACAAATCATCAGTGTGCAGTGAAAAGAAACAATCTTCCTCCTCAGGACATTGATGATGAACCTAAAACCTCTGCTTCACTCTCACTATTAGAGAATGTGTCTTACGGAGGAGCAGGTCATGAGACTCTCAGAGAGATGATCTTACCTCAGTATCTCCAGTTTACAGTGAGGATTCCCCTGTACATCAGAGAGACACTTCACTCCTGAGTCTCCTAGATTATTCCCAGACAGATCCAGTTCTCTCAAGTGTGAGGGGTTTGATCTCAGAGCTGAAGTCAGAGCAGCACAGCCTTCAACTGAAACACCAGAATCGCACAACCTGCAGAGACACAATAGCACACTCTTCACTCTATCAGTTTATGAACATCAAGACATATTTTGTGTATCTTGAAATGCGTGGTGTATGTATGCGTGTGTATGTATGTGTTTGCGTGTGTGTGTAGACAAACAGATTGATAGATCACTTTATTAATCTCAGAGGAAAATTCACAGATTACAGCAAAAATCCAAAAAGTAGATAATGCAAGAAGAGCATTCAGATAATAAAAATAAAAATAAAACATACAGTAGCATTGGACATAGAGTGAGTATAGCCTTACATACATAGCCATCTGTGTAAATGTGAAAAGTGTCAGGGCAAACACTGGAGCCTTAACTGCATAAAGTACAAAGTGAATATCAAATACTCACTAACACTACAAAATTTCAAGAATGTCACTGCTGCATTTAAACCATGCACCTCACACAGAATGCATTTAGTTTGTGTCTGAGGTGCAGTTTGTGTGATTAGTTACAACCTTTTTTTTTTAAATTTCACAGTAATTTTAGACTCACTGCAGTCGTTTCAAGTCACATTTTGCGCTGGAGCTTCTCACATACGTACATCTGACCCAAAGACTCTGTGGCGAATCATCAATGTGTAGGGAAAAGAAACTTCCTCTTCAGGACATTGATGATGAACCTAAAACCTCCGCTTTAGTCCAGTCTCACTATTGTCTTACTGAGGAGCAGGTCATGTGACTCTCAGAGAGATTATCTTACCTCAGTGTCTCCAGTTTATAGTGAAGATTCCCCTGTACATCAGAGAGACACTTCACTCCTGAGTCTCCTAGATTATTCCCAGACAGATCCAGTACTCTCAGGTGTGAGGAGTTTGATCTCAGCGCTGAAGTCAGAAAACCACAGCCTTCATCTGAGACACCACAATAACGCAACCTGCAGAGATACACAATGAAATACACTTCACTCTGTCAGTTTATGAACATCAAGACATACTTTGTGTATCTTGAAATGAGTGGTGTGTGTGTCTGTAGAAGAATGTATGTTTAGTGTGATAGATAGATAGATAGATAGATAGATAGATAGATAGATAGATAGATAGATAGATAGATAGATAGATAGATAGATAGAGTCTCCTCTGAAACTATTGGAACGGCAAGACCAATTCATTTGTTTGTGCTCTACACCAAAGACATTTGGGTTTTAGATCAAAAGATGGATATGAGACAAGAGTTTAGTATTTCAGTTTTTATTTGCTGGTATGTACATCCAGATGTGTTAAACAAACTTAAAACATAGAACCTTCTGTAATAGACCACCCAACTTTTAGGCAAGCAAAAGTATAGGAACAGAGAAGTCTTGAAGTAAATTAAAGTAAATAACACTTAATATTTGGTTGCCTCTCCCTTGCTTGGGTAGCAGCTCTACTCAAATTTAGTATAAAAACTATTAGAACCACTCACATCAAGACCTAGGCTCTAGGAGGGAGCAAGTGTAACCCACAATGACAATCCTATTATTAAAGTAACCATATGTACAACTTTATTGCACAGTTACTCTTAAGCACTTGAAGAGTGCAATTTAGTAGAGTCAAATAAAAATGCAATTTACAATTTAATAACAGTCAATAAAACAAAATAAAATTGGGCACCCTCAAAAAGAAAGAAATAGAAAAGAATGCGTCATACTACCCGGGCAGACTATAATCAAACTTGCTTATCTGATCCTTTCGAGTTGAATCAGTTACAGTTCAGCTGCTCCACAGAAGAACAGCCGACATCCACGGAAATGCCAGCAAGCTGAAATAGCTTGAAATGTTCCTTCCTCTGAGTGCCATTGGGACAGGATTGCCATCTTCACCTCAACAACCTTGTGGCGACCACAGAAGATGGGAAAATTCAATCTGCACGTACACCAGTGTAATAAGTTTCAACCACTAAATGCTCACAATATTGTAAGAGACCTTTTTCAAACATGTTTACATCAATTAAGATGATTTTCATTCTGTTATACTATGAATAGTGTTCACAGAAAATATTTATTACATATTAAACATATAGCATGTTTTGTTTCATGAAACTCGAATTTTACATACACAAATACTCAAACTCATTTTCTTAGGAAGAGACTCACGAATAAAGCAATTTAACTAAGCAGAAATATTTAGTAAAAGAATTGAATGGCACAATTCCATGATAATGTACCACGGTACTCACAATGCACATTTCAAGAAAAGAATTACGTACCGAAACATCACTGATCATCATTCTGATTGGTTTTAAGAGTAGATCGTGTAATGATTTAAACCATATATTATCTTCATAAATTAAAACAGAAATAAATCTTAAAACTGCAACTCAGCAGAGCTCGCAACAACAGTGGACAAAAGAAAGGAAAAGCTTGGCTGTTTCGGTGCACATCATCTAATTACTTTAGAATACAACATAAATCAGATGGCTTCCCCAACTGAAAGCAATGGAAATGGCCTGGCAGGTGCCGTGACCTCTCAGATTTACGTACTCAATTTTCACCATTATTGTGTGTAGCTACTTCAATCTGGTCACTTTGACACTCAGGAACACTAGAATTTCCAGCTGTTCCCTCTTCATCATTTGGCACATCACCTTCAACAGGATCACCTCTCTGATGATAAGAGCTAGACCATACTTCCTTTATCACAGAGCTCCTTGATGACACAAGATGACGCAACTTGGCACATCAGTTTGAGACTAGGAGAATCAGAACTCACATCCTGGGGTGAGGGTTCAGATGTATTTAACAGCTGTATTACGTAATGGACGGTAGGATCAGATTGTTGTTTCTCGATCAGCTCCTCAGTGCTGTACGTTGGTACAGTTGCATGTCCATCCTGTATTTCTTGTTCAAAGACATCAGAGACAGTGTCAGCACAAAAAAAAAAAAAAAAAAAAAAAAAGAGACTCAACTGTGGTCAATGAAGGTAAGTCGTCATGTTCAGCAGCATGCAGCCTTAACAACATTAGAAGCGAAACGTTTGGAGATGATAAGTGATGTGAAGTGAATTTCTTTACCCTTTCAGTTTCTCAAGGTTGACTTTCAGTTGACTCAAGATCATCAAACCATGAACCATGTGGGCGCCTAGAGAGACCATCCGCATCCTGGTTGCACTTTCTAGCCCTGTACACGATGCTGAAGTCGGAGAGAGCTGCTAGCCAGCGGAAACTGGCCGCATCAACCTTTGCCGACATAAGTATATACATTAATGGATTATTATCTGTGACGACAGTGAAGACGTTCCTCTACAAATAATCCTGCAATTTATCTACAATGGCGCAATTTAGAGCTAAAAACTTTAATCTGAGTGCCAGGTATCTTGCTTCACTTTTTGATAATCCCCTACTCGCATAAGCGATGACCCTGGCTTGACCATCTTGTTGCTAATATAGCGCAGCTCCAAGACCAGTGGTGCTGGCAACAGTGTGGAGTTCATAGGGTAACTTTGGTTTGGCAAAACCAAGGACTGGAGAGGAGGTAGGTTTCTCTATGATACAGTCAAAATCTTTTTGACAAGCAGGGGACCATCAGTCGGCAAAAGGCTCTCTAGGATTTAAATATGTCACACTCTTCTCGGTGGACTTGTGCACCTTTCTGGATGGCGGATATCCAGCAGTGAGGTCATTTAAGGGTTTGACTACTTTCGAATAGTCTTTTACAAAACAGCAAATAGCCTGAGAATCCCAGGAAGGAACAAAGCCCCTTCAGATTTCGAGGTATGGGCCACGTTTTGAGTGCACAAACTTTCTCAGGGTCCATTTCAACTCCATCCTTGGACACAATATGGCCTAAATAGCATACTCGGGTCTGGAAAAATTTACACTTGTCAGGAGATCATTCTCACGTAAACGGTGGAGTACATGTAGAAGCTTAGCTTCCTGTTCCTCCAAGGAATTTGGAACACTATGAGATCATCTAAGTGAAGTGAAGTGACTTGTGGCCAAATATGGTGACCCTAAGTACACCAACACCTCCCTCAGGTTCATATTCTCCCTCCTCCCTCCCTCAGGTTCATATTTTTCATATTCCCACATACTTCTTCATTAACCTTTGGAAGATGCTAGGAGGATTCCTAATACCCTGCGACATACATGGGAACTCCCAAAAACTAAGGGGTCATTCAAAGGCTTTCTTTGGTTTGTCACTCTCTGCCATCTCGATTTGATAGTATTCTGACTTCAAGTCCATTACATAGAACCAGAAAGTGCCGAAAATGCTTCCGCGGGATTTGGAAGAGCATAAGCATCTTTGTCTGCAAATTGTTTGCAGTAATCGACACACAGTCGAAGACTGCCATTCCTCTTCCTTACCACCACAATTGGGGATGAGAATGGGGATACAGACTCCCTAACTATACCTGCTTCAAGCAAAGTTTGAAGATGTTTCTTTACAGCTTCAAGGTCGTGTGGGTGTATTGGTCTGGACTTTTGCTTGAATGGAGTGTCATCTTTCAACTTAATGTGATGCTTTACTTTAGTGGCATGGCCGAAATCCAAATCATGATGGGCAAAAACATCACTATAGTCGACGAGTTTCTCTGAGATCCGACTTTTTCATGCCTCAGGAAGAGGTGAGTCACCAAAGTCAAACTTTAGTTTGGTATTGACTTGGCTTGGCTGTACAGAGGGAGTATTACTACATGGTCATTTTCATTTCGGCCAACCGGTAGTTTACAGGGAGGTTGTCTATGTAGTGTAACAAGAAACAATCCACAAAAAGTCCTCCAAATAAGACTGAATTGGTAGGTTGCTCCAATAATGCCTGATCTTGACTAGGAATGGCATTCACACTTAGACAACCTTCAAGAGGAACCTTCTGGCCTGCTGGTATGACCTTTTGAGTTTTGCCTTTTAGCATCATCAAGCCAATTCTTTCAGTCTCAATTTGTCTGTGTCTCACTTTAAGCACTTTAAGAATTTGGTCACAGCCAAATGGCTTGAGTATTTGGCAGATTTTGCATGGACACTGTACTAACTGTAAACATATCAAGCAGGTTTGTGTCTATTAAAATGGGGACATCACTGTTTGAGCTACTATCAGGAGCAACTAAAGCTAAAGACCCAACTTCAGGTTCATGCGGCACAAATTCTTTAGGGAAGACCATGCTAACTTCCACATAACCCAGATATGGGACATGCTAGCCATTAGCACCCCTTACTTCGAGAAGATTTCCAATCAGTTGAATGGGATGCTTGGACAGGTTTTCATTGTACAACAATTCAGATATGGTGGTCACCTGTGAACCATCTGGGTTTTCCCAGAAATAGCAATTATAGCATTTTTCATGCACTAGCCTTATAACTGTTTAGGCTTTCTTTTTCTCACTTTGTAAACAGATGCTAACTTTGCAGTTAACTCTGGGACATACCTGAGGCTTCTTTTCTGTTTGTCCCCCGACCGAAACAGAATTCAGTTTAAACAGGGATTTTCAGACTCACTGTTAGCTTCTTCCCAAAGCTGCAACTTTTTTTGAGCTCACTGCAGCAAGATGGAGTGATGTGCCCATCTTCACCGCAGTGGAATCAGTACCATGGTCTGGGCTTCTTATTAGCTTTTCCTGCATATGGTTGTACAGGCCTCTCCACCATCAGTTTAGCTCTAGTTTAAGCCCTAGGGCTTAGTTGCACTCTCTTGGTTATGGCAGTTGAACCAGAAGCATTCTGAGTAGTTCTACACTATCTTCCCATATTCATCTTTTGATCTCAAACACAAATGTCTTCAGTCTACAGCAAAAACAAATGAATTGGCCTTGCTGTTCCAATAGTTCAGAAGGGACTGTAGATAGATAGATAGATAGATAGATAGATAGACTATTAATCCCAGAGGAAAATTTACAGATTACAGCAGAAATCCAAAAAGTATCTTGTGCAAGCAAGACTATTCAGATAATGAACATATTCAGTATAATAATAATAATAATAATAATAATAATATATAGTAGTATTGGATATAGAGTGAATATAGCCTTAGACAGTCTTTTGTGTAAAGGTGAAATGTGTTTTGCGCTGCAGCTTCTCACATACGTACATCTGACCCACAGACTCTGACAAATCATCAGTTTGCAGTGAAAAGAAACAATCTTCCTCCTCAGGACATTGAAGATGAACCTGAAACCTCTGCTTCAGTCTCACTATTCAAGAATGTGTGTTATTGAGGAACAGGTCATGTGGCTCTCAGAGAGATGATCTTACCCCAGTATCTCCAGTTTACAGTGAGGATTCTCCAGTACTGCAGAGAGACACTTCACTCCTGAGTCTCCTAATTTATTCCCAGACAGATCCAGTTCTCTCAGGTGTGAGGGGTTTGATCTCAGAGCTGAAGTCAGAGCAGCACAGCCTTCACCTCTTACACCACAATCACACAACCTGCAAAGACATAATGACACACTCTTCACTCAGTTCTCAATCATTTTATGAACATCAAGACATACTTTGTGTGCCTTAAAATGAGTGGTATGTATGTGTGTGTGTGTGTGTGTGTGTGTGTGTGTGTGTGTACAAGAATATATGATTAGTCTAAGAGATAGATAGATCATTTCATTAATCCCAGTAGAAAATTCACAGATTACAGTAGCAATCCAAAAAGTAGATAGTGTAAGCAACGGTATTCAGATAAAAATGTTCAGTAAAAAAATAAATAAAATATACAGTTGTATTATATATATATATATATAGAATGAGTATAGCCTTATATACATAGTCTTATGTGTAAATGTGAAAAATGTCATACTGGAGTATTAACAGTATAAAGTACAAAGTGAATATAGCCTTACTGTATATACACAAGTTCTCTGAGTGATGTGATAGTTTCAGTGCAATACTGGAGTATTAACCCCAGGGATGATGAATGATTAGTGTAATGTTTCGTTCAAATGGTGCAAAACAGCAGGTATGGAACCATGGATGTGCAGCAGAGTAGCTATGCTCAACAGAGCGACAACGCTTGTACCGATATACAGTGCAATAATATTATGAGTAGCATCAGTGCAGTAAGCAGAATGCAACCAAGTGCAAAAATGTAACATACTTTATGTCCAGTGAGCTTATTCTTGGAATAGGCTGTAATGCACAATAGTGCCCCAGCACAGTGATGAACTGTTGTACAGGGTGATCACTGTGGGTAAGAACAACCTCCTGCCCCTTTCCTTGCTACAGCAGAGCTGAATCAGTCTATTACTGAAGGAGCTCTGCTGTTTGAACAGTGGGGCATAGACGAAATGTGAAACTGTCCGGGATGGATAATAGTTGCCTTAGTGTCCTTCTTTCCACAGCCATCTCGAAACTGTCCTGGGATGCAACCTTCTTTATCATGTTGTTAAGCTTCCTTGCTTTTCCAGCTCTAATGCTGCCTCCCAGCATACTGCTGCAAAAAGAACTTGCAACAGCAGGCTGGTAGAATATCTCCAACATCTGTCTGAGAGCATTAAATTACCAGAACTTCCTCAGATAATAGACTCGGCTCATCCCTTTCCTGTACAAGGCCTCCATGTTGACCTTCCATTCCAGCCTGTTGTCGGGTGGACATGAAAGTATTTGTAAGTGTCAACAAGCTCTTGTCCCATGATGTTTATTGGTCTGGATGTGGTCTGTTTCCTCCTGAAGTCAACCATGAGCTCCTTGGTCTTGGCCACATTGAGGAGTAGATGGTTCCTCCCACACCATGGGTTTAATACTGCTTGTCCATTTGGCTGCTTCTGTAATGCAGATCTGAACTCTGTTCATAGCAGCTAGACACACGTACTGAAAGAATACTCAGTGTAAACTTTTTCACTGCTGCATTTAAACCCTGCAGAATGCATTTAGTTTGTGTCCTGGGTGCATTTTGTGTGATTAGTTACCAGGGTTTTCCCTACCAGAGAAAGGCTTAGGTGAAGCGTCGAAGTGTTATTGCGGCGCACCTTAAGCTGAATAAATGCAAAAAGGCATTTAGGAGACATGAATGAAAAAACAATGGTGAGATTTCTACGCACTAATATAAAAAGGGAGAGGTGGCTTGATCTCAAACACAAAGGTAAGTGGGCAACATGAATGAGCTGCCAATCAACAATCAGTGTTTGTATGAACGTTTGTATGATCGGTGTGTGAAAGATGCGCATCACCAAGCTAATCAGACAGCTGACTGTATATTTCTCTGTACTATCAACTCGGGATGGTAGTTACAACCATCGACTCGGATAAGCAAGTTGCAAGCCATTGATAAGGTAAGCCTCAAAGAATAAATGTATAATGTATAATAATTTTTTGTTAGGGAGTAATTCTTGTGGATGTAAACAATAGCGATAGCAGGTGGAGCAAAGTTATAACTAATGTACCGTCCCCGGAACCCAGACAGCACCTAATCCCTCTGATGATGAACCTAAAACCTCTGCTTCAGTCTCACTATTCGAGAATGTGTCTTAATGAGGAGCAGGTCATGTGACTCTCAAAGAGATGATCTTACCTCAGTGTCCCCAGTATACAGTGAGGATTCTCCAGTCCAGCAGAGAGACACTTCGCTCCTGAGTCTCCTACATTATTCCCATACAGATCCAGTTCTCTCAGGTGTGAGGGGTTTGATTTCAGAGCTGAAGCCAGAGCAGCACAGCCTTCACCTCTTACACCACAATAACACAACCTGAAGAGACACAATGACACACCCTTCATCAACACAGTTTCATTTTGGTTTAAAACATACTTTAAAGATGATGTGTGTGGGATTTTATTATTCAGAATGACATGAGGATTTAATATCATCTGTTTATTCTAATTAACAATGAGCCTCATTTATCAAGCTGGATATGAACAGGTTTGTGTGTAAATTGTTTGCATGAGTGTTTACACAAGAAATTTGGCATTCACAAAAATCCTCTTAATTCTTATTCTACTCGTGCTCCTGACTGCGTGTACAATTATGCATAAGAATATGCTTTTATTTGTCACCCATATATTACAACACAACTAAATTCTTTTCTTTGCATTGCCCAGCTTGTTATGTGGTTAGGGTCAGAGCGCAGGGTCAGCCATGATACAGCACCCCGGGAGCAAATAAGGTTAAGGGCCTTGCTAGAGAGCCCAACCTTCTGATCAGTAACGCATAGATTTAACCACTGAGCCACCATTGCCCCAAACTAACTAATGTAAATTTTGATTTAATCAACTTCAAATCATATCATTTGCATGGATTACCGCAATTTTATATCTGGGTGCACTCCCAGTGACAGTCCCAAGCCTAGATGACATTGGGGAGGGTTGCCCCAGGAAGGGCATCCGGCATAAAAACTGTGCCAAATCAAATATGTGGACCAATGATCCACTGTGGCAACCCCTAAGGGAAGCAGCCAAAAGAACAACAACTGCAATTTTATATCTGGAATATAGTGTTGAGTTTAAATTGCTTATTTTTAACGTGTTTACAGCGTTTAGCAGAACCCTTTATCCAGAGTGACTTATAGAAGTGCTTTGGAGTTTCTATCAAAAACACGTCCTCATGCTGGTTCACTAGGTCAGGAACCAAGAGCACTACTGAGAAAATTTTAAAAACCAGTGGTTTTATATTATTCACATTTGTTAAAGAATAGAAAAAAGAAAGCCAATACAAACCCATAATTGAAGACAAATAAAACTAATCATTCAAGTGAATACGAAGAAAATCATCCTTTTGGAGACTTTTGTAAATCTGGCAGAAAATTTGAGTTCGGTTTGGCTCACACAAACACTTACACACTGCTGTACTAAAAGATCGATAAATCACACCCAAAGTTATTAAAATAATGCTTTGGGCATCAATAGGAGTGAAAACAACTGGAGTGGTTAGCGAACAACTGTGAAAGATGGGGGAAGGTCAAGCGTGGCCTCTGTTCCCCAGAGGGAAAAAAGGAAGTATGATTGAAAAAAGGAAAAAAGGAAGACTGCTGGGCTGCTTCTGTAAAGCGGATCTGGCAATCCTTTTCACAGCGGCTTGATTTTTATTTAAAAATCAAATGCTTGATTCATTTAATTTTTGACCTTCTGTGACATTAACTTCTCATTTTAATTTACAAATTCTATATTTGAGATCATTTCCACCAAATCCCTGCTGATTTTAAACCCTGCCGCTGCCACACAGTGGATGTAGTTTGTGTCCCAGATGCAGTTTGTATGATTAGTTACAATGTTTTAGTCAATTTTACAGTAATTTTAGACACACTGCAGTCGCATCAAGTCACGTTTTGTGCTGCAGCTTCTCACATACGTACATCTGGCCAAAAGACTCTGTGACAAATCATCAGTGTGTAGTGAAAAGAAACAATCTTCCTCCTCAGGACACTGATGATGAACCTAAAACCTCTGCTTCACTCTCACTATTAGAGAATGTGTCTTACTGAGGAGCAGGTCATGTGACTCTCAGAGAGATGATCTTACCTCAGTATCTCCAGTTTACAGTGAAGATTCTCCAGTAGAGCAGAGAGACACTTCACTCCTGAGTCTCCTAGTTTACTCCCAGACAGATACAGTTCTATCAGATGTGAAGGGTTTGATCTCAGAGCTGAAGTCAGAGCAGCACAGCCTTCATCTGAGAGATCACAATTACACAACCTACAGAGACAAAATGAGACACATTTCATCAACACATTTTCACTTTGGTTTAAAACTTACTTTAAAGATGATGTGTGTGGGATTTTATTATTCAGAATGACATGAGGATTTAATTTCATCTGTTTATTCTATTTAACAACATGCCTCATTTATCAAGCTGGATATGAACAGGTTTGTGCGTAAATCGTTTGTATGAGCGTTTACACAAGAAATTGAATGAAAATCCTGTTAATTCATAGTCTGACTGTGTGTATAATTATGCATAGGAAGAAGCCATTATTTGTCACATATACATTACAACACAGTAAAATTTTTTCCTTCATACTTCCCAACTTGTTAGGAAGCTGGGGTCAGATTACTGTAATTTTATATCTGGAATGTACTGTTGAGTTTAAACTGCTTATCTTTAACGTGTTTACAGCGTTTAGCAGAACCCTTTGTCCAGAGCGACTTATAGAAGTGCTTCGGAGTTTCTATCAAAAACACATCCTCATGCTAGTTCACTTGGTCAGGAACCAAGAGCACTATTGAGAAAATTTTAAAAACCAGTGGTTTTATATTATTCACATTTATTAAAGAATAGAAAAAAGAAAGCCAATACAAACCCATAATTTACCTCAGTGTCTCCAGTTTACAGTGAGAATTCTCCAGTAGAGCAGAGAGACACTTCACTCCTGAGTCTCCTAGATTATTCCCAGACAGATACAGTTCTCTCAGGTGTGAGGGGTTTGATCTCAAAGCTGAAGTCAGAGCAGCACAGCCTTCATTTGACATATCACAATAACACAACCTGCAGAGACACGACGACACATTCTTCATCAACAGATTTTCATCTTAGATTAATACTTGCTTTAACGTCAATGTGCATGTTATGTTGGACTGTCTCCCTTTGCTTGTCCAATCAGAATATTATTAACACTGACCAATTATTACTGCTGTTATTGAGAATAACTGACATTAATTGTACAAGAGGTGTAAAGGTGTTGCTGGTTTATGTTAAAAACCTGTTAAAAAACTTAATGTACCTTAATGTAAGTGCATTTCTTTATTGCTTTAATGCACAAGTGATAAGTTTAATGACCAATCAGCCATAACGTTAAAATCACCTGCCTAACATTGTGTATGTCCCCCTTGTGCCACCAAAACAGCTCTGACCTGTCAAGGCGTGGACTCCACAAGACCTCTTAAGGTGTGCTGTGGTATCTGGCATCATAATGTTGGCAGCAGATCCTTTAAGTCCTATAAGTTGTGAAGTGGGGCCTCCCTGGATGGGACTTGTTTGTCCAGCACATCCCACAGATGCTTGACTGGACTGAGAGCTGGGGAATTTGGAGGTCAAGTCAACACCTTAAACTCTGTCATGTTCCACACACCATTTCTGAACATATTTTGCAGTATGGAAGTGTGCATTATCCTCCTTAGGGAATACTGCTGCCATGAAGTGGTGTACCTGGTCTGCAACAATGTTTAGGTAGGTGGTATGTGTGTAAGTGTAACAACCACATGAATGCTAGGACCCAAGTTTTCCTAGCAGGACATTGCCCAGAGCATCACACTGCCTCCACCGGCTTGCCTTCTTCCCATAGTGCATCCTGGTGCCATCTCTTCCCCAGGTAGGCAATGCACCCACACCTGGCCATCCAAATGTTGTAAAAGAAAACATGATTCATCAGACCAGGCCACCTTCTTCCATTGCTCCATTGTCCAGTTCTGATGCTCACGTGCCCATTGTAGGCACTTTCGGTGGTGGACAGGGGTCAGCATGGGCACTCTGCCCGGTCTGTGGCTACGCAGGCCCATACACTGTGTGCAACTGTTTGACAATCATCCTTAACATATTTGTAAAATAAAGCTGGCAGCACTTATTGTACTTATAGTCAAAAGTCTACTAATTTCACCAACTAATATGTTTGAGATTTAATGAAAATATATGTGGATTACCTTATCATACTTTATCTTGATTATGATTTGTGTCAGGGACAGTCGTACGAAATGCAAAGTGTTTGGAGAAGAAGCTACCTAAGGCTGTGTTCATGCACAAGGTCTTTTTGAAGCAGTCAGCACCTGTTTTACATAATAATCCTATAGAGTAGACCGCATTTTCAAAAAAGCACTGAGCTGCTTTTGGGATGCTCTCAAATACATTTTGGAACAGCGCTTTTTTTTTTTTTTTTTTTTTAAATGAAAAAAATACTTTGACTGGCGGTTTTCATCAGATGTTACGTGTGAACACAGCCAACTTTGTTTAGCCATGTTAGATGCTAACATTAGTTCAGGGGAGGTATCTTTACTTTTATCGTTACGAGGTAACTAATTATCTTTGCTGGCTAACATAACTTAATTCAATACATGAATATCTATGTAAGTTGGCTAGGTTAGCAATTTCTTTAGTTGTAAAATAGGCTACATTAGGCTGCCGGCCTGCCTAATGCTATTGGTAACATCCACAAGAATTACTCCCTAACAAAAAAAAAGTTTATACTACATTTATTCTTTGTTGAGGCTTACCTTATCGATGGCTTGCAACTTGCTTATCAGAGTCGATCGTTGTAACTACCTTCCCGAGGTACAGAGAAATATCCAATCAGCTGTTTGGTTACCTTGGACATCACACAAACTTTCGTCCAAACACTGACTGCTGATTGACCGGTCATTCCTGTTGCCAGCTTACCTTTCCGTTTGAGATCAAGCCACTTATCCGTTACTCCATAACGCATACTCTCAGTGCTGTTTTTACACACATTCTGATATGTCGCATAAATACATTTTTATGTTCATTCGGCTTAAGGCATGCCGCAAAAACACTTAGGTGCTGTGCCTATGTCTTTCTATGGTACAGAAATCCCCTCTTCTGTGGGATTGGAACAGACGGCCTAGCCTTCGCCCCATGCGCATCAATGAGTCTAGGTTCACCAGTTGTCCTTCCTTGGACCATGTTTAGTAGGCACGAACCACTGCATCCCAGGAACAGTCCATCACAATTTGGCCCTTGGCAAAGTCACTCAGATCCTTATGCTTGCCCATTTTTCTTGCTTCCAACACATCAACTTCAAGAACTCACTGTTAAACATCTGCCTAATACAGTCAGGTCAGGAAGTATTTGGACAATGACAGTTTTTGTGATTTTTCCTTTATACACCACCACAATGGATTTGAAATAAAACAATCAAGATGTGATCGAAGTGTAGACTT
>CM075031.1:2061096-2073383 GCA_037576675.1 Pangasius sanitwongsei | reverse complement strand
ACCCCACTGAACACCTTTGGGATGAACTGGAACACCGACTGCACCCCAGACCTCCTCACCTAACATCAGCGCCTGATCTCACTAATGCTCTTATAGCTGAATGAACACAAATCCCCACAGCCATGTTCCAACATCTAGTGGAAAGCTTCCCAGAAGAGTGGAGCTCATTATAACAGCAAAGTGGTAATAAATCTGGAATGAGATGTTCAACAAGCGTATATGGGTGTGATCAACAGGGGTGCACAAACTTTTGGCCATATAGTGTATGTATAAAGATGGCTGTGAAACTGGGGTATATGTAATGGCTAACATTTTTAATTAAAGGTTAATTATTAATGAAATGTAATTGTATAATACTATTTATTTTTTATTCAAATTTAATTGAATATTTTTTGTGTCTTCAGACTCTTCAGTAACAGAATTACTGATATAGAGCCTTTCCGAAAAGACAAGCGCTTCGAGATCTGGTGATGACTGTGGACCAGTGTCCTGTTTTCACACTTCTCCCTAAACAGTACAAGGAATAAAGAATGAAGCATAAACAATCCTCATTAGTATCTTTTCTTAATTCTAATTTTCTTCTATTATTTATTTTTTTATTGGTTCTGTTATCATGTCCAATTATTTTAAATGAAAATAAAACAGACATATATTATTGAAATCATGTTTTGGGAAGCACTCAGAAGGAAAGAAAGAGTATGTATTTTCTTTTTTCTGAATGTTAATATTTTGCCTGTTACAACATTAAACATGGAGATGGTCTTCACAATACACATCTGTTTACCTCAGTATCTTGTGTCTTTATTAAGCTAATAGTTTCTCTGTATAATTATACAGTCAGTCCATTGGGAAGAATTTAAATGCATGATTGACATTGCATACAATAGCTCTTATCATTTCCTACAAAAAAGCATAGTTTGGAAACTAAGAATCTACATCCTGCATAAGTCAGATCACCTGGAGAGGAAATTATATGCTTTTTGAGATCAGATAATATGGAGAGGAGAGGACACCAATCATGCACAAGACAACACTTTTTTAAAGAAAAGTGCTGCATATCAGCATTCTTAAAAAAGCCAATTAAGCAACACATGCAGTTGTGACATTCTGCGGAAGCCTTATAGCATGCAAGGAAGGTGTTGAAGAGCCTGGGACCTGCTTTATGAACCTTGTGCTCATGACTCCTTCGAGAGATAATGAGGATAAAGAGCCCATGAGTGAAGGGAACAGTCCAGGTGCCAGATAACGGTAGCCTTCTCTCACACAGGACCCACTCTTACCAGGTACCTGTTAATAAACCCATAACTTTGAGTTTGTGTCATACTCGTGTATCGTTTACCTCCTGATCACTTCTGTATTACACTCTTCCTTTCACTGTCATATCCTGAGCATGTCTCCTGCATGAGGTGTGCGTGGGTATTGTACCTCTTTAGAGAACAGTTAACCAATAGATACTCACTGAGAAAGCCTATGCTATGCTATGCTATGCTATGCTTGCTAATAATCCAGTCATGTTACGCCACAAGGCATGTGAATGTGAGGAGTATCTGTATAAAAGCTGGTGCATTTCCCCTGAGATTTGGCAATAAATTTGCCCTACACATTTCTTCGGTGGTGTCAGAAGCAGGAGCCAAGAAGCAAACCAGTGGGTGAATACCAACCATGTATGTGTGTCATACAAGTCATACAAACAGTATATTTCTGGGGCGGAATGAAGGGGGGATGGGGAGTGTCCATAAAATGACTGATGTAATTATATACATTTCTAGTACAGACCAGTCTGGTCATTCTCCTCTGATTTCTCTCATCATCAAGGTGTTTCAGCCTGCAGACCCTCCGCACACAGGATGTTTTTTTGTTTTTCGCACCATTCTATGTAAACCCTAGAGACTGTTGTGTGTGAAATTCCCAGGAGATCAGCAGTTTCTGGCACCAACAATCATGCCACAGTTAGTCACTGAGATCACACTTTTTCTTCATTCTTGATTCATCCTGTTTGAACATTAACCGAACTCTTGAGCTGTAACTTTGTGTCAACATTAAGTCAACATTTACACTCAACACACTTTTTTTGAGGGAAAAAAAATCGCTGCTGTCCATCGTTTTCCTCTAGCTTTGACACCTGCAGTAAGATCAGTAACACATCTAAGTGGAGAAGTGCTCATTTCTGCTGCGCCTGTTCTGTCATTGGAGTGACCGGATAACCTTAAGCTACTTCAAGTGAACTTGTGATCATGACAGAACAATATTCCTAAAATAATTTCTGGAGATGTAACTGAAAATGTAAATGTGGCACTTGTTTGATTTAGAAACATGGTCAGCTACTAGATGGCTACGGACTCATTTTGGTCCACACTTCGCCACTCCCTGGTGGTCTAGTGGTTAGGATTTGGTGCTGTCACCCTACTGGGGAAAAGGTTGTGCAACATGTTCAAGTGAAGTCTTAACAAAATAAAAGCTGTCCTTCAAGCCAGATTCAAAGTCGCAAAATAGCCAACTTACATACCTACAGTACAGTTGTCCGTTCTACCAACTGAGCTTTCGAAGGCAATTAGAAGAAGACCTTTGGTAAGTGACCTAGCCAAATAGACCTCGCACAAACAATTCTCATCATTATTTAGCTGGAATTTGCTCTTTACAAAGAAAGTGGCAAAGTGATTTAAGGAAACACTTATGGAAGTCCAGAAAGGCTACGAGTTAATTTTTTTTCTGTACTGTTATCTTGAGATCACAACTTATTTTACTTTTTTCCTCATGATCTCACAATAATAGCAGTACATTGTTGTGGCTGTTGGTACACTGTCATATGTTGGTGTATTGACAATTCTGCAGAAATTACATGGAGATGTCCCAGTCCCAGTTAGCTGGAAATGAAACTGACCACCCATTCAGGATCATTACAGTGTCCATGATGGTATAGTTGCAGATTTCTAAGTTGCATTTTCAAGTGATGAACACTAATTTGGAAATTGTCTAGCACTGACAAACATATAGCTATTTCCTCTTTGCGTCAGTCCCTGATTAAAGTAAAATGTACAGCCTAATCATGCATTCTGACATCAAGAGAACAATATTTGAGAACAACTTTTGTTCTCTTGAGATCATGATGAAAAGTTTTTCTAAAAAAACAACTTTTGTTATCATGAAATTACGAGAATTTTTTTTTTTGTGATATCAAGATAATGGCACAGAAAAAATATAAATAAACGTGATTGTTGATGTTGGACCCTTCTTCATGCAGAACATTACAAACTGGACAGTTGAAGACTGGAAAAAGGCCACACGTTTTTTTTTTTCCTTCAGCTGTTCAGTTTGGGTGAGTCTATGATCATGATAGCCTTGGATTCTTGCTCTTGGCTGACAGGAGTGGAACCTAATGTGGTCTGCTGCTCTTGTAGCCCATCCACCTCAAGGTTCAATGTTTTGTGCATGCTGAGGTGCTTTTCTGCTCACCACGGTTATAAAGAGTGATTATATGAGTTACTATATCCTTCCTGGCAGCTCGAACCAGTCTGGCCATTCTCCTCTGACCTGTTTTGTTTTTCCACATACCACAGTTAAAGTCACAAAGATCACACTTTTTCTTCATTCTGATGTTTGATGCTCTTGACCTGTATCTGAATGTTTTTGCATTGTGCTGCTGCCACATGACTGGCTGATTGAACAGCTGCATGAATATACAGGTGTACACGTGTTCCTAATAAAGTGGACAGTGAGTGTATAGTGTAAGATAACACTTTATTGATCCCAAGAGGAAATTAGATAAGTATATGCTGCATTCGACTCACCACTATGTGGTAATTCAGCGGTCGGAATCTAGTCATTTTCGACTTTGGCATGTTTGACAGATGAAGTGGAAAAAAACATGGACGACTCCATGTTTGTCTTATGTTAGCAACAAGCTAGGCTGCTAACTGTGACGAATGATGTAACATTGAGCTGTATAGTTAATATGTCTGATTTAGCGAGCGAATATGTATGCATGTTGATTGATCTAAAGAAGATATTTGTACACACAGTTCATTTAACTCATTTAAAAGTAAGAAGCGCTACTTTGTTTACTTCTGACGCTGTGAGCGGCCATATTGATTTGACGTCACTGAGTAAAAGAGGGAAAGAACTTGTAGTTGAGAAGATAACTCCCCGAGGTGATAAGTAGTAATGTCAGGTTGAGGGCTTTTTCTTTGGCTTTTCAGGTTGGAGGTTGGGGATTACAGGTTACTACATGTAGTCGCTCAATGTTTACATGTACACTTTCGTATTAATTACAGTACATCACAGCTTTTCTCCAGAATAGAATGTGACTTTTGCTCAACCGTGTTCACTTGTTCAACATTTACGATCCATTTTTAATGTAATGAAACTAGTTTACTGTGACAAAATGCAAGGAAAAAGATAGAAACATATAAATGTATTTTATTTTAACCTCCAGAAAAGGTTTTAATAAAAGTTACCGTAATGCCGAGTTCACACTGCACGATTTTCCAAGTCGTCGGATCATCGTGGTTTTCACACTGCACGACTATCTGGGGTAGCATTCAGTCGCTGCTGTCTTCACATTGCTCTATGGATCGGCGACAGGAGGTTACACACTGCATGACTTTACAGTAAAAAGAATCGCCGACAACTCTGTCTGGCTCGCAAACTACGTTTCACAACCAAACGCACGCGAGAAGTGATGAGGAAATAACGCAAGATCACACGTGAGATCAGACGTGAGATCAGAGTTCTCGCGCGAGATGGAAATGGTTCCCCACAAGAAGTTCGCGATCCAAATGGTCTGTGCGCTGATTTGCAGCGAAAGGGCAAAAAAGAAAAAAAGATTATGGAGGAGGAAATGGTTGGGGAGACGCGGGGAGCTTTCCTCCATTTCTTGGGTCCAAATAGACCGAGAAGGAGCCTTTTTCGGCACCGAGGCCATGTTTTCTGATGTTCTATAACTCCTCCTCGAGCTTAATAAAATAATAAAAACCAGTCATGCAATCAGATGAAACTGAAACGCCTGTACCCAACTGTTTTTCAGATAAATTAATGTAAATATATAACATTTTCTTACATTATGATGTCCCAAACTTGTTTTTCGATTCTGGTATTACTGCTTCTTGACTCCATGATTTTAATAATGATTCAGTAAAGAAGAAGAAGAAGAAGAAAGAAAAAAAAAAAGCTCGACACAATTTAGGATCAATGAACTTCACAGAGATAAGCGCAGAAGAGAATTCCTCCCCAAGAGCAGGAGGAAGTGCAGGAATATCTTGTGATATTTACTGACACCTTGTGGCGGAATCGTGTAACTGCATCTAGATATTCTGAAAATTGATGTATTCTAATTCTGCTAATAAAGATAACTAAAGTTACAGTGCTGACTCTCTTTATACCACTGAATAATTACAGGACAGCACATCACTATTATCACTATTGTTGTTTTTACAATCAGCTCTAAAATTATTAGCACTCAGTAAAAAAAAAAAAGTTATGAAAAAAATGTCTGTGGTTAATTAGATTAATTTCACACTAAAGTAAGAAAAAATTCAATTCTAAAAAAACGTGGAAATTTTGTTTATTAACATACATAATACATATGTGTATTTTTAAAATGTATATTAACAAAACCACGTGTCTGTTTTGTATAATAATAAAAAAAAATATCTAAAATTGTATAGAATTAGAATGAAACGTCAGCGTGAGCATTCATTTAAATGAGAATTAATTTCGAAATGAATAATAAAATAAAATAAAATAAAAGAGCCAGACCTACTGTCTGTCTGGCATGTTAAGAAAAAAAAAAAACTATATATTGTTAATTATCTTCCATTCTTTGTAAAGCACCCTCAGTTGCCATGTGTCTGAAGATGAACTTTATAAATAAATAAATTAGCCTTTCCTTATGTGTGTTGAATCTTTAATAGTAGGAAATCAACGTGGCTGCACTTGTGTTAGAGGCTTAAATATTTTGTGTAATATTTAATAGAAATTATGAAACCTTTTAAACTTAGAAACAAGGCTAATGAACGCCTTATGAAAATAACTGATTCTTTGAAAACGCTTGAAACGCCACACACAGGCGACATCTGCTGGACAGAGTGTGTAATTTCACCTGAAAACCCCAAAACAAAACCCCACAATTTAGATGTTACCTGTATTCATTTTCATTTAATGATAATCTTTAATACTAAGAAATGAGCAAACCTGCTTTTGTCTTGAATTTCTAGGCCATCAGGTATAAGTAGCTGTTCATAATCTGTGTGAGACAAGCTTCATTTGTGTATTAAATATAAATTTGGGAATTGTATGTGCATGTGGGCTCAGGATATTTCCCCTCCACGGCAGCAGAGGTCTACTGAGGTCTTCCTGGTTTACTGTTTTTTAATCAGATCATGGATCTCTTGATCTCTTGACTGTGAGTTCTGAATTTGTCTTTTGGATTATCCTCTAGTTTGGATTCATCATCCATTTCATCATGGTATTTTAATCTCTGCCTGTTGTAGTTTTGGATTTTTGGATTGTGATTACAATTGTGTTTGCTAAACTTCTGCACATGGATCCTCACTCCCCATTGCCCCCGACTCCCCATTGTTACACTGTGATAGGGACTGACCACTTTTATGCAATTTCAGAGTAATTATTGGCTGTAACGTGATCAGCAGACATTGTTTAATTCAGTCCACTGGTCTGAAGTTGCTACAGATGATCTGAGACTGATAAAGTTATCGCATTTGACGCAGATTCACTTCAGTCTCCAACCAGCTTAACATTTTAAAAAAGTATGACTGCTTAAAAGAAACAGTAGCGCAGATATTTTGTTTCTAAATGTGTCTTGTTATTTTGCCTTTGCAAATGTTAGACATATTGAGCAAATCAAAATAGTAAAAATCCACATTAAGGCCATTTAGTGCCTTAAAATATGTAACACTATAAAAAATAAGCACATACCATTTACAGTGTGTTGTTGTTATTGTTGTTCTTTCAGCTGCTCCCGTTATGGGTTGCCACAGTGGATCATTGGTCCGCATGTTTGATTTGGCCCAGTTTTTAGGTCGGATGCCCTTCCGGATGCAACCCTCCCTGATGTTATCCGGGCATGGGATATTAATATATTTTATGTTATTATTATTGTGTGCCAGGAATCAAAACCGGGCTCTACTAACCACTAGTCCTCCAGGGACCCCCCATTTATGTAATTTATTAAAGTATTAAAGTTAATATCCAATAATCTGTGGAGTGACAATCAAACAGCACACCCGAGCGTGAAGTAGACAAGAACATTTAATTGTAATAATAATAATAATAATAATAATAATAATAATAATAATATGCATCTTAATAAATAGAAATCTTCATCTTACAGAAAGAAGAATAACACAAAGTTTAGAGCACAGAGGCAAAAAACGAGGATGGAAGGACTGACAAAAAAGAAATATTATTTTTCAATATATACCCATTTACATATTTCATATTTTCAAACTTTTTATTTAACATGAACATTTACAAAAGAGAGAATTTTTTTTTTTTATAAATCCTTATAAATAAACTTTATCAATATAGAACAAAATACAGAATTTGAGAAAGGCAGAAAGGGGAAAAGGAGTGTTATTTACAGAATTTATGAGAAATACAAAAGAACAGACTATACACAGGAGAACCAGATGGGAATGCTCTCTCTCTCTCTTTCTCTCTCTCTCTCTCTGTCATAATGAAAGTATCATATTTGATGCCATTTGTGCTCAGATTATTTGCTGAGCTTTACACAGACACTCGCTGAAGGGGATTTTAAATTCTGCACAGATATTAAACACTTCCTTCGGTTCATATACAGAGAGCTCGTCTATGATTAAAGAATTCAGCCAGAAATAAATACACATTTTTCAGTTTATCACAATTTTTCCCACTTACCCCAAATGGCGTCCTGAAAAAAAACCCTTCATGTTCTCAAATTCAGAAAGCTGCCGTGCCTACCTTCACATTTATAACCTCATCTACTGATGGAAAAACGACATTACCTTACAGAAAACTTTACCATATCAAAAAAACATATCCATGATCGCACCCATTTATGTGAAGTGTCTTCCATACAAGCCTGTGATTTGCAGCTGCACTACTGTCAGAGCTGCTGTTACAGAAAATCAATCAACACCTTCTGACCAATCAGAATCCAGAACTGTGGAACAGCACTGCGGTTGGCTTTTTATCCAATGTGAACTTTGCAAGGAGAAACTAACCTAAATAAAACCATGTTTTAAACCCATTTTTTTTAGAGCTGTGGTGTCAAAAGATTTATTGGCAAAAAAAAATTTAAAAATCATAATTTTTGGCTGTTTTCCAGAATCCAGGCATAGCGATATCCGATGGGTTTTCCCAGACTGCCACACAAAAACAGTTCATAAACCAAGATTGTTAATGTTTCATGTCTGACTTTTCCAAGTAATGACATTATGGGGCAAGAAGGACAAAATGTACTTCACTTTTGGCCAGATAATTTCATTTAATTACATTAATAACGGTGTAAACGTGTGAATCCATGTAGGTTGATATTAAGAAAGAATTCTAGAGCGTGAATATGGAATATGAACAAATCAATCAACTCTTATACATGGTCAATAATGAGTGTTCAATATGGATATTTATTTCTGCTACATGTATATTGATTTACTCTAGTTAATAATGGTAATGCTTAAAATGTCAATATCTACTTCAGAAAAAAAATACAAACAAAAAATATATACTGAATAATTTTATCTGGATGTAGTTTTAATTTACATATGAATAATTGGTGTTAAATATAAAGATAAGAAAGGGTCAGTGAACCAGGTATATATTACACTTATGCTTATACTACAGCTGATTTAACTGATCTCTCTCTCTCTCTCTTTCTGTGTGTGTGTGTGTGTGAAGATAGTGGGAAAAATGAAGTGTGTTTATATGTATATGACATAATATGAATGAGATATGGAGGATATCACAATGCACACACACAAACACACACACACACACACACACACACACACACACACACACACACACACATCAGAGTATACTGTATGTACACACACACAGCAAATATTAACATCTCCACATTCAAAGACTCACAACTCAGAACACACAAATGTCAGTTTTCCAAAAAATTGTTTCCTCTAATTTTTTTTTTTTTTTTTTTTTTTTTTTTACAGTTGGTCTTTTTGTCCCACCCTTTACATCTATCAAAGCCCCATAAATGCTTTTATACAATTTATTTTGGATAAAAATGACAAAATGTCGTAACAGTCAGCCGTGGAACATTACTGTGTGGAAGCATTTTATATATGAGGTTTTAAACCTTTTAATAATAGTTGATAAAAGTCATTAGTAGTTATAATAATAATAATAATAATAATAATAATAATAACATCAGGGCTCATTTTTAACACTAAAACACGTATTGTTTTAAATCGTGTAGCTTAGCTTCTGGCTGGAAGTACCTGGGTTGTTGAAAGAGAGAGTAAACAGCGACAGCAGCGGTAAAGTCTCATCAGATCAGATGATTACAGTCTTGATGAAGAGCACAATCCAGTTCTGCATTCCAGCACTGTTTTTAACACACTTTCATCTATTTCCCCTCACAGCTTGAACTGTATATCACTGATATCACACTGCGGTGTGTATCCTGTGTTTGAGTATAGACGCAGATGCTCCATGGTAGGCATTTGAGACCTTCAGGAATTTGAAGCCTTTTCTTATTTACTTATTTATGACTTTATTATTTGTCACTCATTTAGGGGCCATTAATCAGCATACCTGAGAATCAAGTCTAAATCTGTTGCAGCTATTTTTCTGTTTAGATATGTGGCTAGCATGTTCGTGCTATAATTTAGCCAGATGAGCTGTTAGGTTTTATCATGTTAAATAGTTCATTTTTTCCCCCAACCCACTAGCTAGCTCTCCACTATCACATAACAGCCTCCAGCTGGGGAGTGTGAAGGCTAACACATGCTTCCTCCAAGACACATGAAACCAGACAAACCCATCTTTTCAATCCGCTAATTGTGCTAAATCCCAGGGCAGCTGAACACCCAGAGGAAAGCGCTATCTGCCCTCTTCAACACACATGAGCTCACATAAGTGCATGATTGGCTAGTGTCACTGTGACTGACAGGGGAGAGAGAGAGAGTATGTCCCTCCCACTCAAAGAACACGGCTAATTATTCTCTCTTGGACTCCTAACCATGGATTACTGTGACATCGTTGGTATTTGAATATATGATCTCCTGTTGATAGCTAATTCATATGAACTGTCAGAGCTGTTGTTATGTAAGGAATAACACACTCCAGACCATGCTCTTATATAAAAGTAATGCATACTGAGGGGTGAAGTGCATTATTTACGCATATTCGCATGTTCCGGTTATATCACAGTGATTTGCCAACGATTACAATGTTGAATTCATTAATGAATGACACGTGGCACATTTTAACGGTTCATAGTTAGAGTTAATTTTATGGAGGGTCCGAGAGATAAGTTAGTCCCTGTTCTCACTAAATGTTCTCACTTACCGAGACTAAGAGCACTTAAAACCAAAACTCCTGGCATGAATGTTAAAGAAATCTCTCCTAACAAAAAACTTCACAATTATAAGATTTACTTTGTTGAACAAAAACCTTTTTTAAAGTTTATTATTTGTCTTAGATTATGTGGAGCGTCCACTGTACAAGCCCCTGCCAATGAGCTGTTACTATAGAAACAATAGCGTATTAGCATGATAGCATTAATATAAACCTGTTGTTCGTGTTACAGCTAGAACTACTGTCTGAGCCGTTCTGTTATACATGCTGTTTTATATATGTTTTTATATAGGGGAAGGGGAAGTCAGCAAGTGTGTGTTAAACAGTGCTGGAACACAGAGTGAGTGTTCTAGTCTTCTAACCTTTTCCACAGGAGGTTAGCAAACAGGAAGAGAGTCATGACATCAGCAACAGGAAGTGGATCAGGATCTTCTTTCCTCATTGGAAAGAAGGAAGAAGGGTGGGGTGGCAGGAAATGGTCAGCCATGTTTAAGAAGAAGGAGCCACTGTTGCATTATGGGAGACTGAGTTAGGAAATTCTGATATCTCCATGTTGATGTCTTCCTCATTCAGTGGAAATGCTGTCACTGTCAAGAGTTTCAGCCAGAATAAATTCAGTGCCACTCAACAAATCTGCTTTTAATCAGTGCATCTTGTTGTGCATGTTTTTCTCTAAACACTGTGGAAGCACAACTAGAAAGACTTCAGGATTATTCTGAGGATTTCTTAGACCAGTGTAACAAAAAAAGGGCACGGAACCGCATCCAGGAAGTGCTATAGGATTGAAAGCACAGGACAGAGTGACATCACGGCACAGGAAGTGGACTGATCAAAACTCCCCGAACAGGAAATGGATTATTATTATCATTCACAATAGACCTTGGCTGTGGGTCTGGATGCTCTGATCCATTTTCACATCGATGGTGTGGGTGGAGCCAAAAGCTCGGCCTCGTTCTCTCAGCTGTGTTCTGACGGCATTTTCTCTTCAGTATATATTTGTGTGTGTATATATGTGTATGTGGATATTTATATCTCTTAAACACACTTTTCTGCATCAACAAAAATATAGAAAAATAAAACGCTTTGTGAAAACGGGCTCTGTCCTCTTGTTCTGCCTTTTTATCTTCACTTTATTATCTTTTTTTGCTCTTTTTTCATGCCCATCTGCTTTTCGGTCATTCTGGTCTTATGTTTCTTGTCATTTCTGGTTGTGGTGTGTCCATCATTCCTCTGCTGCTGAGCACTGCACTCCTTTTCTCTCTCTTTCTCCACATTTTTACTGAAAAATAAAATACACATCAGGTGAAGCTGAGAAGCTGCTCTCTGATATAATAACTCTACAGAGAATTTAAAATCTTATTAAAACTTTAAAGGGGAATGACTAAATGTGCATCAGTGAACCTAATCCTAATTTCAGGAGCTGAAGGTGATGAAAGAAATAATAATAATAAAAATCTTAAATTCCTGCGTCAATCAACGCTTTGGGAACGCCTCTGTGTGACCATGCTCTGAATCACATGTGTAATCCGTCCAGTGGAATCGCGTGACGTCACTGGCGGGATGACGTAGCGACCCGGAACTATAAAAACGCATGTGGTGGAGCCGGTGCCAGCTTCTGTTGTCAGTAAGCGCTCTATGTGTGTCCATCTGATTTATTGTTGTCTGTCTCTATATAAATATATATATACACTATATTACCAAAAGTATTCGGTCACCCATCCAAATGATCAGAATCAGGTGTCCTAATCACT
>CM075031.1:2050866-2060996 GCA_037576675.1 Pangasius sanitwongsei | reverse complement strand
CACTTAAGTTCATATGTGAGTCAAGGCAGGTGACCGAACACTTTTGGTAATATAGTGTATATATATATATATATATATATATATATATATATATATAAAATGGCAAAGAACTTAGACAGGCAGTCATTTAGACTGTGTGTTTCTCCCTGCCCACGTTTCATTACGGGTGGGGATACTCACAGTCTGTGTGTAGCTTGTTTGGGAGCGGAGCACAATCGTTCAGCTCTTGAGGGAGCTGATTGCCGGCATTGCGCCCGGCTTTCGCTGCATACGGTCCGCTCCCGGAGGGCACTCTTTGAGGAGGGTGCTCTCTCCAGCGTGCCTCGCAGTTCGGGTCCCGCTTCTGCCGAGATCTTCTACAGATCGTGGGGTTCGCAGATGGATTTGGCAGAGGGAATGGAGACGGGCAGAGCCCTTTCTTCTTCTTCAACTGCCAGATCCAGTGCTCACTCTCAGGGAACGGAAGCACGTTTTGAAACAGCTAAATCGGCCACCGCTTCAGGGCACCAATCTAGCCGCTCTAAATACACCAGAGGTCAGTCTCGAGAGACTGATTCCCTTGGTAGACTTTCTGGCAGCGTGGAAACTTCTGCCAAATGTGTCTCAATGGGTCCTGTATACTGTAGAAAAAGGCTACAAGATTCAGTTCGGGTCTCGTCCTCCTCTATTCAACAGGGCTTTTCCCACTCTGGTGGCCCCCGAGCAGGCTCTGGTCATGGAACAGCCGGTACTTCATAGTTCCGAAGAAAGATGGAGGGTTGCGTCCTATTTTAGATCTGCGTCTGCTGAACCGCTCAGTCATGAGACTCAAGTTCAAAATGCGCAAGCTCAAACAGGTCGTGTCTCAAATCAGGTCCGAGGACTGGTTTGTCATGATAGATCTGAAAGACGCGAACTTCCACATTTCCATTCTTCCTCAGCACAGGAGGTACCTGAGGTTTGCTTTTGGGGGCAAAGCTTACCAATATCGGGTTCTTCCCTTCGGTCTTGCACTCTCACCCCGCACCTTCACCAAGTGTGAAGATGCTGCTCTCGCTCCACTGCGACTCCAGGGCATCCGCATACTCAATTACATCGATGATTGGTTGATTTTAGCTCAGTCAGAGCAGATGGCAGTTCGACATCGAGATGTCGTTCTCGCCCATATGAGAGAATTGGGGTTAAGACTAAACGCAAAGAAAAGCGTGCTTTCTCCAGTACAGAGGACCACTTATCTAGGCGTAGTGTGGGATTCGACCACGATGCAGATGTGTCTGTCTCCTGCTCGGATCAAATCGATCCTCGCAGCGGTCAAGAGACTGAAAGAAGGCCAGTCACTCACTGCTATACAGTTTCAGAGACTGTTGGGTCTGTTGGCGGCTGCGTCCAACGTGATACCTTTTGGCCTGCTGTACATGAGACCCTTGCAGTGGTGGCCCAGGACCAAAGGGTTTTCCCCGAGGGGCAACCCGTTCTGCATGATCAAGGTCACGCGGAAGAAATCATGTTGGACATGTGGAAGAAACCCCGTGTTGGGGGCTCCTTGTCGTCACGTAACGCTAACGACGGATGCCTTCACCCTCGTCCGGAGTTATGGAGGCTGTGGCTGTGGCCCCTGAGGGGGCATAGCTCGTAGTCTCTGGTCTTTCAACCGAGGTTGTGGAGACCATACTCCAATCCAGAGCTCCCTCCACAAGGAAATCGTACGCTGCTAAGTGGCATCTGTTCACGTCATGGTGTAAAAACTGTCAGTTAGAACCAGTTAACTGCCCAGTTGGTTCAGTGCTGGAATTTCTGCAAGAGCGGTTTGCCACAGGGTTATCCCCATCCACTTTACAAGTTCATGTGGCTGCTATTGCTGCGTATCATGCTCTGCTGGGTGGGCAATCTCTGGGGAGAAACCCATTAGTGACGTGTTTCCTCCGTGGTACCAGGAGGCTGAGGCCCCCGGTATGACCTAGAGTGCCTTCTTGGGATTTGTCCATGGTTTTAGAGGCCCTTTCTAAACCTCCATTTGAACCTTTGGAGGAGGTGTCTTTAAGATTTCTTACAGTCAAGACTGTATTTCTATTAGCCATCTCTTCCCTGAAGAGAGTCGGCGACCTTCAGGCTCTTTCTGTGGCCCCCTCTTTTCTAGAGTTTGCCCCTGGCATGGCCAGAGCCTTTCTTTACCCCAGACCGGGATATGTTCCTAAGGTGCCCTCTGTGGTTCCACGCCAGTCGTGCTTCAGGCACTCTTTCCACCTCCCTTTCGGGACCAGGACCAGGAAAAGCTTAATTGTGTGCGAGCACTGGACACATACGTCCACAGAGCTGCCCTGTGGAGGAAGTCGGACCAGCTATTTGTCCGCTATGGTCCTTATAAGAAGGGTCTTCCTGCGAACAAGCAGACCCTCAGCAGGTGGATAGTGAATGCTATCACTACTTCTTACGAGTCCTCTGATCTCCCCCCTCCATTGGGGGTTAAGGCTCTTTCTACCCGAAGTAGGCCTCCAAGGCCTTCTCCTCTGGTGTTTCTCTCCAGGATATTTGCAATGCTGCGGGATGGTCTACCCCTCTGACTTTTGTCAGGTTTTACAGCCTTGACCTCGATGCCACTCCCGGCTCCTCAGTTCTCTCGACCTAGTTGTGCCCTTCCACACTAGACAGGGATTTGTCAGTCTGGTGGTGTTGGATACTAGTTCCCAAAGTGCAGCTCGAGTCCCCCAGGGGATTGGCCCTAGGTTACCTCTGTAACCATGGTTTCCCAAGGGAACGAGACGCTGCGTCTTGGTACCATACTTCCTGCATCCCTGCGAGCGCTTCCTTCACTCTTCTGAAGCTGGCGCAGGCTCCACTGCATGCGTTTTTATACTTCCGGGTCGCTACGTCATCCCGCCGGTGACGTCACACAAATCCGTTGGACGGATTACACATGTGATTCAGAGCGTGGTCACACAAACACGCGTTCCCAAAGCGTTGTTTGACACAGCGTCTCGTTCCCTCGGGGAACCATGGTTACAGACGTAACCTAGGGACGATCATAACAATTTGACTGCTCATGACTGAGGGGATGAAGAGATGAAATAACAAAAGAAAGAAAGAAAGAAGTATTAGATGAAAAAGAAAGAGAAAGGAACAAAATAAACAAATAAATAACTAACTAAATAAATAAAGTGATGCCTTGTGTAATATGTTGTTTCTTGTAAAGCAATGTTTCGTGTAAAAGTGTTTTTTTGTAAAGCAATGTTTTGTGTAAAATAATGTTTTGTGTAGAGTGATGTTTCGTTTAAAGTGATGTTTTGTGTAAAGTGATATTTGTTGAAAGTGATGTTTTGTGTAAAACAATGTTTTGTCTAAAACTGTTTCCTTTAAAGATATATTTCGTGTAAAGTGATATTCATTTTTGACAAAATTTATGTTGAATTACGTCACGTGTAAGCATCATTAACGAGTGACGACGCTGTCCTGTAACCTCTTTATTCACACACTAAATCCAACCAGTTTACTTTTATATGAGACATATACTGTAGAAACATCACATATTCTTGAGATAAACAAAATACGGGAGGTTTATACATAATTTAACAACCATATGTAAAGAAAATCAATCACAGCTCTCAGGAAAAAGAAAATAATGTAGAATTGTGTTGAAAACCGAAGCGTAATTTCAGACAGATGATCTTAAAAAAAAAAAGTAGATTTTAAACATGACACTTTTGTCAAGATGTGTATCATGTATATTAGATTAAAAAAGAGAAAAAAAAATACTTAAATACATCCATAATAAGATAAATAGAGACATATAAAAGATTGATAATAGAATCAGCAGTATATGCAGCATGTACACAGAACTCTATATACACATCACTATGGGTTTTTTTTGCTCGTCTTCTTTTTGCTTTTTCAAGAAAGATTTCTTCCTAAAACTTTCTCTGAAGCATGTATCTGTAAATCATTAGAATTCTTTGTAGGTGTTTTTTTTTTTTAATAGACTCATATAATATGTTACAAATCTCTAATGATTTACAACTGTTAATTAAAAAATATAAATAAGAGAAAGAATATAAAATTTCTTGATTTCCTGCTTCATTTCTTAGTAAATAATTTAAAAAATAAATTTAAAGTAAATAAATAAATAAGTAAACAAAACAAACAAGCAAACAAACAAATAAATGAAAAAAGTAAGAAAGAAGGATGGAAGAGAAAGAACGAAAAAAGAATGAACCAAACAAACGAATAAAAACACTACAGTTCATGAAGCATTATAAGGTATTGTTAGAAGTTATACTCTACACTGCTTACCAAACTCCACAAAACTCCAAACTCAGACATTAATGATTTATGAATACAGGCTTCATAAAAAGTTTTCCCAGACTTTTCTTTGATAATAGTGAAGTAAACATGATAGCCTGCATCGCAGGGCTTTTCCAAAGACCCAGAGTTTATACATTTTCTACATAGGAGGTGATTAGTAGATACATTATACCTGTGCTGATATGTAGACTTTATAACAGAGTCATCTATAGCTGCGAAATATATATTGTTTTATGTATGTACCTGAAAATAATGAGATTAAAAAAAAAGCTAAACCCGTTTGCTGGTTCATTGGACAGGAAACAGTAAAATGTACATAACTGCAATAAACCTTAGAACAATAAAGTATTAAAATAAAACATTAATACATTGTTTATTGTTATTTTTTCATGGCTCAATACATAGCAGCCTTCGTTTGCACAGATGTATGAGTGAAGTGAAGTAGTACAGAAAGACAGCTGCCTTGAGTAAATATGTACGTATAGTCGTGATATACACTGGAAATAATGAGAAATACTGTTAAAATTGCAAAACTGTTTTTGTTTTATTTTCACCCCAGTGATTTCCTCCTCGTAAAATAGACAGTAAGATAGATTGAGGTGCACAAACCTTATTTGTTTTCTGAATTATTTAATTTGGAGCTCAATAGAATGTATTGAGAAAAAAAAGACTAAAAAAATAAAAGCTGGCCATAACTAAGTGATGCTCGGTGTGTTCGGTGCACTGGGGGAGAAATGCTGACTCTGAACCTGGATACATTATTAAATAAAACACAGCAAAGTTTGGATCTCTTTACTCATCATAATCCGTAATGCATTCAATATCAGTCTAAAGGTGTGTCGTTGGGGATGTTGTGTAGTGTTTAGAGAGTGTTTATCCCTGACTTTGTGGACGGTCACATCTTCAACTGATGCTCCTGAGGCCCCTTTATTGTTTGGGAAGTTGGAGATTGAAAGATTTGGCAAAAAAAAATAAAATAATGGAAATAATCTGGCACACGTAATGTACCCTGAATGTAGTCAGGTCCTGTTTAGTGTCTAAAATACCTACCAAGTAAGAGAAGTCTGTCTCAGCCAAAATTCTTATCTCATTATTGGTTCAGTGTTTAATCTCATCGGGATACAGTAGATTAGTAGCTAAGAGCTGCTGCTGTAATCATTAAGACCATCCTGTTACTCATCCTAGGACACTTATTCACAATCTGCTCACACTGAACATCCTGTAAACACACTCACTACTGCTTGTCGCACTATCCAAGGTTTCTTCCTCATGTTGTCTCAGGGAGTTTTTCTTCACCACTGTCACCATTAGCGATCTGAATCTACATCCTGATTTCTGTAAAGCTGATTGTGATAATGTCTATTGCTAAAAGCGCCATTAAATAATCAATTCTGCACAAAAATGATCATTTGCATGACTTCCAGCTTTCTAGTACAGCTCCACCTTTAAACTTTAGCAATATTCTGGTCACCCATCATAACGTTCCAGCGTTGAGTGTACTCAGTGAGCTTAATTCATGTTTATAGGTGACAGGAAGTCTGACTGTGTTCGAAACTCTGACATCATTGAAGATTTTGGGAGGTTTTGGAAACAGACTTTAATTATTTGTTAGTTACATTCGCTGTGAGCTGTAATACAAAATACTGTTTGCACCAAAGGTAAGCGGAAAAATGTGCAAATTGATTATTTTCTGTGAAATTTTTACTATAACAAGCTCTAAAACTTACAGAGACATGTTTTATACTCCACCATCAACCATCTTTTTGGAGTGACATTTATACTTTTCTCTATTTATTTATCCATCTAAAACTTCTGCTTTTGGAAAGTTCGAAGTCTATAATAATGGGAAACTCGGGGAAGATGTAAACGATCACTTGATTAAAAAAAAAAAAAGCCAAAGCCATCCAGAACAACATTACATTAAATAACTGATATTTAAAGAAATATTATAGCAACAATATTGAATATAAGATCAGAAAAAAAGGTCAAGAAAAATATTCTTTTGTCAAAAAGAGCTGGTAATGGTAAACATAAAATAATCAAAATAAAGCTAAACATATTGAATTAGTTAATTTGATATTAATGCTATTATAGACTGACCTATTTTTAAAAGGCTGTGTCCCAATATAGTTTTTAATGCACCATTGTTGACTTGCCCTGTCCTCCTGCTATCTTAGCATTACTTTATTGAATCCAGTTTGTGGGAATTTGCTAGATAAGGGATGGAACATTGTACACTTCATGGGAAAAATCTACCCAGAATGCACTGTGATCGGACATGATTTTTATTCCAAAGTAGCCAAAAAGTGCTGGAAGTGGGTTCGATGGAGTGTCAGTACTTTCTTTGACTAGCTAGTTATCATGCTAGCTGCATAGCTAGCTAATTAGTAAGCCAATACATACTTCAGAGAAGTTAGACTGTAAAAAATCTCCAAATGAAATTGCTACATTGCCATCAGGTTTAGTTAACATAAATACAGCATGATTTGCACTTAGGGGAAGTCGACCAGGGTGCATTAGAAAAACATTAATGGTACGCAGCACAAGCATCGATGTACAGTTTGCTTTTTTGATCCAGATCTGCTCCTTCTACTGCCGAGAGCGTTTGAAGATTTGCCGGTTCACAGATGCACGATTTTTGCTACACTGAGCACTTCACTGCATTGATTAGCCCGTTAAAATTTAATGCCTAATTAAATCAGAAGTCGAGGGGCTTTTGGGAGCTGTGCGGTGTGTGGACTCACATTGATTCACATTGTGTGTGTGTGTGTGTGTGCTTTCCTTGGCAGATGTAAAAGAGACCTTTCTAATCAAACATCAAACTGCATTAGGTCAGCAACAACACACACACACACACACACGGATAAACATGTATGAAGACCCTTAGGCATATAAGCGGCATAAAGATCTTCTAATGGAGGCATGAGAATAACTAAAACACAGTTGGAAAATATAAATATATAATCATATATACGGAATGTAAAAATCTGTCCTGCTTCTGCATTAAGATGCATAGACAAAAAACTCTTTGGGAATGTCATTTTTTTTCTGTCTCCACGCAGGACACATACACTAACCTCAACGTACAAATACCAAGTGAAGATAAGCTGCCAGTCGAAAGTTTTTGAACCTCTTGTATGAATATTTTCTGTTAAATACCAGAAAGTGGTTCAAGTTAAATCCTCTAGAATTAGTAAATCTAAATCCTTAAATACAAAGATTTGGGAACTTGACAGAACACTTGTTTAGTATCTTTCCTTATTTATTTGTAATACCAACCTCCACATGTTCAAAAACGTTTGACTGGCAGTGTAAATGTGCATCTGGATTTCAGACGTAGGGGTTGTGTGTACATATTAAGAAAGAAACAATTATGGCATGATTTTTAATCCCAGAATTGGAGACGTCCCAGATAACAGTTTTAGGTTTTGATTCAGTCGGTCCTGTTTCCTGGGTGTTCCGACAAAATGCATAGACAACACTCTTAAGGAAATGCCTTTTTGGGTTTTATGTAATAAAACACGACAAAAGTCCATATTCTAACCTAAACTTTCTATATGCTAAACTAAAAGGTATATATGTGCATATCTGAATGTCAAAGGCAGGGTTTGTTTTGAGAAATGAAATAAATGAGAGGACTATTGTCTGAAGTGTCAGTGCTTTCCAATCCCAAAGTTGCTGAGCACACAGTTAACCATTATGTTATCAGAAGGTTTTCTGAACGTTAGAGTGCAGGAAATGTCTTCGTCTAACCAGAAAAATAGAGACAACATGTGATTAATATTTGTTAAATAACAGCGCTTAAGAAGCACCTGGACTTTAGCTTGTTGGAGGAGTATACACTTAATGAATATGTGAAAAACAAGTGATACCAGGAAGATGTTACACATTTCGTGCATGTTATAGTAATAAGATTTGCCCTGCTGAGTATATCTTTTCTTTTTCCAGTTTTTTCTTTTCCCTTCTCTTCCTCAAAGATGATATTTTAAAATAAAGAGCTTCACCTCCACTTTAATATTAGTATTATATTAATAATATTACATTTTTAGAAAAACTGCATGATGATTGCTAATTTAATTATAGGTGCCTTTAATTTAATACAGTATCTGACTGCTTTGACTGTTAATCTCCTGTTTTTATATATATATATATATATATATATATATATACGTAGCATTTTAGTTTTGACTAAAAAAAGGATTTTAAAAAGCATAATAAATTAGAAAAAAATTAGAAGCATTATGTCTTATAAATATAAGTGGTTTTTTTTTAGTGACCATGAAATAAACAGGAGTGTAAGGGCTGTGTTTGATTCAGATGTAAACCAATATAACCAGTGACATCATACTGAGCCCAGACACACACACACACACACACACACGCAGGTGTAACTGTTGTGTGTTGGGACAGTGCGTTAGTGTTGTGGTGTGATGAGGCCATCGGGAGCCAGTCGTGTCGCCTGTCGTACAAGAGGGGTTTGCTCGCTTTAATTTAGTGCGGTCGGTGTGTTTGTCTCTGCTTTAGTAGGGTGTGAAGCGACTGTACGCTCCTCGGCAGAGGCTAGCCTGCAACATCAAAGATGAAAAAAGAGGGGGGGCAGTCAGAGTGATAGAGGCGGAGATGCCTTCTTTCTCCTTCCTCACTCCTTTCCTTCCTGCTCGAGCAAATGTGAAGAGAGCCAGATAAGGAAAATTTATTTTATCCTTTTTTTGGGAAAGGCTGTGGTGTGTTTCCCTGAAAAAAGGTGGTTGTGTATTGATTGAACTTTATATGTGTGTTAGTGTTACAAGCATTTATTAGATGCTGATGCAGAGAGAAAGTTCACATTAACTCTTACAACCGTGACCCATTTTCCAGCACTTTTCACTTCCTGGATTTTTCTTTCAAACCAAGAAAAATAAAACCTGGACTTCACTAATACTTGTATTTTCTGGATTTCATAGACCTATTCCTTCAGGACACATAGTCATTTTTTTTTTGGAAATTGTCTGTTGAATTCTGGGTTGTGATCTTAAATGGATAAAATGGATAAAAAGCACGACATGCCATTCTTTAAAAATAAGAAATTGTAAGTGTTGGCCAATTATTGTGGTATAAGAAGAATAAAACACTTCGGGATATGCTGTAATAGGAAAATAATCAACTTCGAAGTTGTGACAATAGCTCTACTTAACGGCTCCACTGAGAGGGACAACTATAGAACCCTAATGGTGTGTCGAGTTAAAACACGAGCCTCATCATCATCATCATCTCTTCACTCCACTGATCTTTAATCACTGATTCATTCTCTCACTTCTCTTTTAAAACTTTGTGTGCTGTCGTCTGTACAGAGAGTGTAAGCGCTCTTCTCTGTTTTGATGATGACGGCGCAGGAGCGTTGATTAAGCATTGACTAAGGAGTGTAACTCTCCAGAAACCGGATAAATTCCGGAGAAAATCACAATCGTGATATTAGCTGTCGAGGTTTATGCAGACTGATACTAAGAAAGAAAATCCTATTGGAAAACCACCTGAGAGAGACCTGATGTCCTGTTTCATTTGACAAGAGCGAAACTTACGTAAGCTGTACTGCTGTAATCCAGCTGTAACACATCCTCCGTAATCACCTCATAATTATTAGCAATTCTTAATATAAAGTGGGAGTGAAATGTGAAGCCGTGTGGATCTTCCTTTCCTTCAGGAAACACTCGTTTCAAAGAGACGTCCTGTTAGTATTCTCTTTTAAGTATGTCTAAAGGTGGCAACCTCACTGCCAATGGCTTTAACACTCTCTGATCCTCATCAGACGGAGCTCTGGCTACGCTTCTCTCCATGGGCCACGTCTCAAACCTTCAAAGGCTCACTTTCCCTAATTG
>CM075031.1:2006265-2037823 GCA_037576675.1 Pangasius sanitwongsei | reverse complement strand
GAACTTCAGAAATGAATCAGTACTCTAGAAAATAATTTTGGAATAGCATCTGCTGGGTAGAACTGTACTTCAGAACTTCCTAACCATATCAGAACATTAGAACTGCATCAGAACTCTTAAATGTAATTTCAGAACCGCATCAGAACTGTCGAACAGAACTTCATGTCTACATCAGAACTATAAAACTGCATAAAAAGTAATTGCAGAACAGCGTCTGCTGTATAGAGCTGCACTTCAGAACTGCATCAGAACTAGAACCACAGAACGGAGTCAGTACTCTAGAACCAAACAGAACTGCATCAGGACTTTCAAACTGGCTCGGAATGCGAAGACGAATCTACAGAGCTGTATCACAACTCGATAAGAGCACTGCGAAGACTTTCATCTTGGTTCCTCTCGTCTCTTCTTTATCTTCACAAGGCGTACCATTCTGTTACATCTGTCATATTCTTCGTTTCATTCCTGCATTCCTGTGTGTGCGTGTGTGTGTGTGTGTGTGTGTGTGTGTGTGTTAGATTAAAGAGCGTGTCTCTCTGGGCCCAGCTGGTCAGCATATGCTGCCGTTTAGGCTTGGCAAACTGCGCTGAAAAATTAGCAGCCGATGAATCATAGCAGCCGAGAGCCTCCCGCCTGCTACACGCTAAAACATTCGCCGTGATTTATTACACCATCGCAAAGAGACATGTCTGTGCTGTGTGTGTGTGTGTAATTATGCATATGTTAGTATACAAGCAGTCTCTGAATGCGAGTGTAATGGTGTGTGCATTCACGGTGTGTGTGACATGCTTACAACAAACAGTTGTCACTTTATCGCTTATTTCTGATGTTCCTGCTCCTTTGTCTGTGTGTGCAAGTGAGCCGTGTGTGATATTATTGTGAACAGAGCTCAGCCCTGAAATGATCCACACACCACAAATCAATAACACACAGGACCCACATGCACCAGGAACAACAATAATAATTATCATATGTGTGAGACGAAGTGTTGGGTGTTGACGATTCTGATCTATTTGCATTACGGCTGCAGTGCCACGTCTTAGATATGTATGTACTGTAAGGAATAAAACACTCTGCGCTGAGCTGTAATATGAAAATAAATCAACGTTTTATTCCTATTATGCCACAGCATTTAACCAACAATTAAATTTTTTTTTAATTTATTAGAAAAATGTCATACTTTTTATCCATATATAGGTACATTTAATGCTGTGGAACATCCGCAAAACAAGTTAGTTCCTGTTCTCACTTACTTTACAGCAGCTATTAATAGTTCTTCCGTCACCAGCCTCTTTTTTTTTTCCTGTCCTGTCATGTTACTGAGAAACTGCAAAGTGTCCTGAAGAAGTCGGAAAACTTAAAGTTACAGCTTTACCTCTGACTGTTACAAAATGCTGACATTGGAGACTCCTTCCATAAATGGTAAATAAACATCTCCTTACAGAATACTTCACCACTTCTGGCAGCTGTCATGACATCGGTTGATTACACTAATGTGTTCACCTCTTCCGTGTCTCACCTTTATTTTGGTTCTTTCTGCTCTGTTTCTGTTTCTATTCATCAATTCAATTCAATTTTATCTGCATAGCGCTTTTAACAGTGGACATTGTCACAAAGCAGCTTTACAGTAATAAATACATTCGTATTAAACTAAACCAAAATAAATTGTTAATATGTGAATTTATCCCTAATGAGTGAGCCAGAGGTGACGGTGACGAGGAAAAACTTCCTGAGACGATCTGAGGAAGAAACCTTGAGAGGAACCAGACTCAAAAGGGAACCCGTCCTCGTCAATAAGATATCAGACTCTTGTTTTCCACGTTTCTGTGTTTCTTGATTTTGACCCTTAATAAAGCTGCGAGGTTTATTTAAAAGTTACATAAGGTCCATTTCTACAGACAGGTCTTAACAGTCAGGGTTACAGTGTGAGTGTGAGTGTGTGTGTGTCAGGTTGTGTTATTTAGAGGATGGCTGTAAAGCTGTCTGAGGAATGAACAGACTTTAGCCTAATGAGCAGAAAGTCATGCAGTTACAGCTTCAATGTGGTCAGCACTTCTTCCTGATGAAATATTACCCGTCTCGCTCACACACACACACACACACACACACACACACACACATACATACATACACACACATACACACACAGCTACAAAGCACGACAACTACACTGCAGGAAGAGAGAGAGACAAGTGTGTGTGTGTGTGTGTGTGTCTCACCTGCGTAAAGTTCAGGTGCATAAACAGCTCCCACCACAGGATTCAGCTTCCAGCCTGCAAAACACACACACACACACACAATTAAGCGAATACAGTGAGTGAAAGAGAGGAGAAGAAAGAGAGAAAGATGTGAGGAGAGAATGTAAATTTGTGAAAGAATGCAAGAGAAGATTGAAAAGAAGATGTATAATCAGTCATACAGTATACACCTCGCTTCAACACACTAATGTACTGCATCTTTATAGCTTTACATAGATCTATCTATCTATCTATCTATCTATCTATCTATCTATCTATCTATGACTAATCATCTTAATTAATGTCTTATTTTGACTGAGCTGCTCTGTAGGTACAGTGAGTGATTCATAATCTGCAGCATCACAATAAAAACATCCAGCTTCTGTTTTCTATATCATTTATTTTTAATGAAACCAGTCAACACACCTTCACTGAACTTTTCATCTCTGAACTCAAAACTGAACTGAAAAGTGCATGCTGAGTCAGAGCAAGTGAGTGAGAGAGAGAGAGAGAGAGAGAGAGCGAGGGAGAAAGAGAGAAACGAGACACATGATCATTTCTGACTGAATCGTTGGCTGTCAGAATGGGGTCCAATTTAAATGCAATAAAATGTCACATCAAATGAGAAACAGAAATATTCAGTTCTGTAGCCATTTTCGACTACGAGCTCTAGAGTAATGTCTCTATTACAGCTTCCCATCTTTACTGAGTGAGCGGAAATAGAGAGACGCACTGCATATGATAGAGCTACTGATCTGATACATCATCATCGGTAAGGAATGCTACGGTGTGAACCCAAAAGTCACAGCTCAGGTTCCTACTAACATTCTGAGTGACTGTGTAGTGTACAAACTTTAGCCTCAGTACCGTTTGTGTAAGGATTCGCCGCCTTCTTGTTCGTCATCACTCTCGCTGTAGCGTTGTTCACCTGCTCACCGAAAGAGAAAAAAACAAATATTAAAAAAGAGCATTTGTTCACAAACACAACAGGAGAACAGAATGAAGTCAGTGCATGGCATGCAGTGTGTGTGTGTGTGTGTGTGTGATCTCATCATCTCAGTCATGCTGCTGTACAGCATTTTACAAAATAAATTAAAAAAAATAAAAATTACATTTAAAAAAAAATGAAGCAGGACAAACCCACTGCAACTGAAAATACTTATTCCAGCATCGATTTCTGAGACACAGTGAATGAATGAATTTAAATTCATTACCACATGCAAATGACAAGCACAACTAAAATCTTGGAAAATCACTGTCTGATAAATCCAGATGAAATTCTAAATAATATTAAGCATAAATAAAAAGTAAAATAATGCAAAATGTGATCAGTTTGTAATCTGATATGATCACGAGTTGATTGGATGATTCCATGCTGGTGTTCTCCAATCAGAGATGAGGATGAGGCTTTGTGTCTTTCTTTGGGGGATATCGCTCACACATACAACACACACACACACACACACACACTCACACACTCACACACACACTCACACAGAAGAGAAGAGAAAAGAAGAGAAGAGGGAAAGAAAAGAAAAAAGACAGTAAGGAGAGAGAGATAAAGACAGGAAAATGAGAAAAGGGAAAAGCAGAGGGAAGACGGAAATGAAGAGAAGTGAAAAGGAGAAAAGCACCTCGATCTTGCGTCCCTCTACGATTGTACCATTTAGTTTCTCCCGCGCTCGATCTGCGTCTGTGCTCATTTCAAAAGTTACAAAACCAAAGCCCTGAGGATGAGTGCAGAGAAGAAGAGAGCACAGCGGAGGAGAGAAGGTGTTATGGACAGAGACAGAACAGAGAAAGAGGAAAGGGAGAAGGAAAGAGAATAAAGCGTTGTGAGCAGCAGGAAGTGGACGGCAGCAGAAAGGAAGTAATGTTTCATTACAGACTGTTAGTGGAAAAAAAGAGGAGCTGTGCGGTCGCCACGGAAACGCAGTGATACATAAAGGAGGATGTGAGAAAGAGAACTGATCTATTAAACTTCTTTAGCTTTAATTAATACAATTTAATCTCCAGTTGATAGGAAATTTAAATAAATCCCTCCTGTAAGGATTTACATGCACTAAATCTGCTTTCTGGAGCAGTCTTCACAGATTTTACAATAACGTTCCAAGAAAGTCATTTATTTTCACGATTAATGAGATCAAAATAATATAATCATAAAAAAATGACAAAGTCTGGGGAAAGTCAAACGGAGGACTGCGGTCTGGGTGTGGAGCCAGAGAAATGAAATAAATCCAGCCATAGCTCAGTGACTTCAGTTTTCTAAACACGAAGCAGATCCTCTGTAGCGCTTTATCCAATCACAAGCATTCTATGTAAATGATTTAGCTGAAGGCAGCTCATTGGACCAGAGACTAGCTACAGGGCTAAAGACATTAACTCAGGAAGGAGAGAATGTTCACAGACTTTAATACTTTTTTATTTTTCATTTTTATGTCTCCTCTGTAGTCTGATTAGAAAACTCACAACATTGCTTGTTTAAAAAAAAAAAACAATTGACAAGTAAGACAGAATGTTTAAAGATGACTGGACGGGGAAGCGTGTGTTTACTCTCGCTGCGGCAAATTTAAAAGAGATATCTGTGTCAGAGTCTGTGAGGCGAGTCAGAAGCGGTAACGTGAAGCGCCTTGAAAGAAAACATCACCACTTGAAATTGTTTCATTTATAGTCAGGAACTGATCATTAATGGTTAAGCAGCAGAAGGTAACCGCTGTTCATTTTGAAAGCGGGGGAATGTGATGTATCTGGACCTTTATTCATTTTTTGTTGAATACATCTGGAATAGTGTTACTATAGTAGGGGGAAGCCAACACAATCGTAACACGTTTGTTTCCTCTAAATGCACAGGCGCAGCCATGACTTCATCACTTCCACGTACCACCATGTCATTTCTCCTTGTCTGACAAAAAAAACAAAAACAAAAACAAAAAAAAACAGCAGGATTTCTGGAGATATTCGAGAAAAGCCCATTTTACATTTCTTTGTTTAGCTGACACTATTATCCAAAGAGACTTACAGCTGAGACGGGATACACCTGAGCAGGTGAGCATTAAGGGACTTGCTAAAGGACACAACCACGGCAGCTTGGAAAACCTTCCAACTGGTAGCCCAAACCTTTTAAAGCCAGCGTAACCAATGAGCTACCATTTCCCATTTTGTGCCAGGTAAGCAAAAAAAAAAAAAAAAAGTTCTTTCTGAAAAGACTGAAATCTGTGCAGTCGTGGACACTTAGCTCTCCACTCACTTTCGCTGTTAGCATCGTTTAGTTAGTGTCGCTGCTAATTCTGTTCGCAAGATTGTGAGAAAGCGTGCAGTGTGAGAAACCTGCGGCGCAACCGCCCCACTCATTTCTTGCTTTAAGACAGTGTTAAGAGAGATAGAAAACTCAAATTAAAACATGTTACAATTGTACCAGCTCTCCCATAAAGTCGCACGATTATTATTGTTAGAGGAAGAGGTGGAGTTAGAGGAAGGGGTGGAGTTAGAGGAAAGGGCGTGGTTCATACATTTAGCTTTAAATATGACTCCATTAGTCGAAAATCCACTTTCTCTCATTAGAATTCATTTGAATGAGATTACGTTAGCACTCTCCTCAGACAGTCACAGCCAGAACGACACATACACAACACACACACACAGGGCTAAACGTGTGTTTTCCTGTGTGTCTTTTTTCCGTCTTGCTTCTGCCTTTCTTTCTCCTCATGCACATATAATTAGCTTACACGAGAGGAGAGAGAAAGCAGCCGCCATTTTTCAAAGCAGACAAACATATTGAATGCAAATTGCCGAAGCGTCATAGGAAATAGATTGTTTATTAATGGCCCGCTCGGTTCATTATGCCGGCACGCTGGTGGCGAAGGGGGGGGCAAGGCACCATGGGTAATGGGCTTTGTAGGACACAAACAATAAATGTGTGCTGCAGAGGGGAAGACAGATTTATCCAGAGCTTAATCTTGTCGAGCTGATGGGGGGGCAGAGAGAAACACGGAAAACTGGATTCACCAGAAAAGGGGTAAACATTCTGTCATTTTTACAGCCAGGAAGTAAAATAGATATTTAGTGTTCATTCTGGCAAAGAAGAAAAAAATAGGAGCTGATGTACTGATGAATCAGAGAAGTCCTTAATTTCAGCTTTCTCTGGGTTTTTCAGCTAGAGAGAAATGAAACCAGCACTCAGAGGAGAAAGAAAGAAAGAAAATAGTGGGGAGGAGGAGAGTGAAGAAGAACTTACCTTAGATCCCCGTTCATTAAAAATGATCTCCACGTCTAAAATCTTCCCAAATTGCTGCAAAGAGAAGAGAGTAAAGGGAAGAGAAGGATTTATGACTGAGGTTTATGTTGTGTTTATTATAAGTATTAACAGTAGTATTATTAGTAAGACTAGAGCTCAAATTGGACAGTGTTCCTTTAAAACTTGCTTCGCTCGACTTTGTAATTAATGGAGTTATTGAAATGAATTTTACATCTTCTCTTCTCTCGCTCTGTCTTTTGACTTTCATTTGTCCACCTGTCTCACTGTTACTGTCTCACTCTTTGTGTGTGTGTGTGTGTGTGTGGAGTGATAGTGACGTGACAGCTGTCTCCCACGGGGCCTCTGCTCTTCCATTCAGTGATTCACTTCGGGTCGCGTCATAATGAGCCTGAAGGAGGAGGATGAGTAGCGCACTCCTCCCCTTAACGATCTGAGAACGAGGGAGAATTTTAATTGCTGTCTGTGGCCGCTGTATTATTGCATTAAATCCAATTACCGTGTCAGGCTGGCTACGTCGCCTTCATTTACCCACAACAGGGAGGAACTTGGCCCCCAATTTGGGGAAACCATATGACTCAGGAGAACAGAAATGAATCGGCTGCTGTTATTCTCACAAACAGCTACAGTGTGACAGTTAAATTCATAACTTTATCTAATTTGATTTTTATTCAATTATCACCTGGAAAAACGAGGACTCCGAATAAAGTACACTCAATCCTTTCCCCCCGTAATTCCTACAGTCTTCCTCGGGTGATGCTGGGTGTCTTGTGAACCAGACTATCTCTCCGGTGCTTATCAAGCCATAATGGGATGTTAGCGTAGATTAATTAGCCTGGTTGAAAGGTCATCACTACCACCAGGGACTGTTTATTACTATTGAGCATGTCCAGTCTGCTAGCCTGCCTGTCCTGTCTCTCTCCCAGCTAATTCACATCACTTTCAACATGTAGGAACAGCTTCAAGTGGTGTTTTTGTGCTAGACAATTAGCGTGACAAAAAAGTAGCTAATGCTAAGCTGTTTCCATTCAGTACCAGTAATAAACTAGCAGTGCAGTGTGCAATCAAACTGGCTGTCAGCAGTCTCATACGTCTCAGGGTAGTGTATGTAATGTATGTAGTATATGCAGTGTATGTAGTGTATGCAGTGTGTATAATGTATGTAGTGTATGTGCCTCAAATCAGGTAGTGTGCTAATCGGTGTTCCCAGGATAGGCTCTGGACACTGACCAGGATAAAGTTCTTACTGAAGATGAATGAATGAACAGAGTAAAGAATAACACCTAACAAGCTATGTTAAGTTAGTGAGTTAGCTGATATTGAGTGACCCTCCCCTGTAATGTGAAGAGCTGCTAAGCTTCTGTGCTTTTTAAATGCTTCGATGAACTCTTCTGAACAGGGGGAGGGGCTGTGTATGAGGTATCAGGACATTTGCTGCCATATATGGTGAACACAACAGAAAATCATGTGATTAAAATGCTAGCATAATATTATTCACCTGTTATTCTGAATATGTTGTATGTGACACCAAATCAGTGTAGGACTCGCTTTCCCAAACAGTGCTTTTTATATTTCTCTCTCTCTCTTTCTCTCTCTCTCTGTGTGTGTGTCACACCACTTTCCATTTCAGAGACTGCTGTCACTGGTAAAATGACATACAGATTAATGAGACAAAGAGTGCGTGTGTGTGTGTGACAGTACTGTTGATAAGAAGCATAAAAAGAGTTTTCTGGGGACAAACCCCATCGTTGCATAACAAATAAAACAAACTTCTTTGTGGTTGTAACATGTATTCTTCTGAGACTGACTGCTGCAGGTGAAGCTGGAAAAGTGCGCTCGGAAAACTTTTCAACTCTGTCACTACACACCAGAGACCTCAAAACTGAGACCCACAGCATCTCTTTTAACTTCAGACTTCACTTCTTTTCCTCTCTTACTGATCATCTTATACATCTTATATCCTTTATAACACTCAGTGAGCCTCTCACACCAAATCCAATTAGCAGCTTTACCCTTGTGACGCTAGATATCACTTATGGCTAGGTCCTGGTTAGCAAAGCTTTTAGCTAATTAGTGACACTCACCTGAACTAGCTGTCTGGCTAATTAGTCCTTCTCAGCTTTATGACTGAGAGAGTCATTAGCATAACACTGGCTAACTTTTGATTGTGCTAACAGATGGAGCGTATAGGAGACGAATTGGCACATTTGGGCAGTGGGGGTATGTAGTGTGCGCCTTGAGGGCAGTGAGAACAATGCGCAGTGCCTCGTAGCGCTTGTGAGCGATTACTGCAGCACATTTGGCTGGATGGCTCGACATGCGTCCATTGCAAATAGACAAAGTTTTGGATAGTGATAAATTTCCTGGGCGATTCTCGCCAACAATGCTAGCGGCGATCAATTCGAAACCCTCTCTCATGCCAGCTTGTGAGTGTGTGTGTGTGTGTGTGTGTGTGTATGTGTGCGCGCTTAACAAGCCCTCCTATCATCATAAATCCACAAGCCACAAACACTTTCACCACACGCACAAAGCCTGCGAGCTAATTACCAGCTCGGCCAGGCCCTGATCCAACACGCAGAACAATAAAGCAGACAATTGAAGAGAGAGAGAGAGAGAGAGAGAGTGAGAAAGAGAGAGAGGGAGAGAGAGAAAGAGAGAGAGGGAGATGAGGCATGTTTTATGCATGGACAGCTTTGCTGTAATTAATATTGGACCTATGACAGAGTGTTCATAACTACACTGCATGTGTGTGTGTGTGTGTGTGAGATCACAGGCCCAAACTAATGAGTGCTGCTCAAACGAGCCAAAATGCAGCTGTTATTGAGCTGCAGTTCAACAACAGGAAACAGAAGAAGGGAGAGTCTGGCCAGAAATGAAATGTACACAACGTTCTCTTTCCTCCAAGCGCAGATACTCAGCCAAGACACGTTCACTTCCGAGGCTTTGTACTGGAGCTACGAGGCTAATGTTGGTAATGAGCGAGGGAAGTCTGTTGCCTCCAGGTTAGCATCCCACACTCACCTCGCAGGTTTATATTAATATACGGTATTGTTTCTATAGTAACGGCTCATCGATATGATGAGGTTTTCTGTGCAGAGATGTTAATTTAACGTTTATGGAAGGAGTCTCCAGTGTCAGAGGCACAGAGGAGTGTACACGTTGTGGTTCCTCACTAACATGACAATAACAACCTGGACTTACAGTGTATTCTTATTATATTGCAGAATTTTTAATGTGAAACTCTGAGTGTGATTTTGTTGAGAACTTTGGGGTCACTCACCCCGAACATCTGCCTGAGGTCAGGGTCGCGGAAGCGGAAGGGGATGTTGGAGACGTGGAGCCGTTTGGGCTGCTGTTTCTCCGGCGATTCTGAGGATGGCAGCGTCTCTGTTTGCGTCACGTCATCTGTCTGAATGAAACACCACACACACACACACACACACACACGTGATCATCAGTTAGTAATTCACATGCACGGGCAATTCATCACGATTTCACAATGACAGATTTGTAACATTGCTGATGAGCCAAGTGGCATGGTTTTTCTTTTTTTACAACAACAGATATCACAGATATCACAATTAATCTTTGCCAGTTGATATTGCTGATATTCTAAAAAAGTATTTTCTTTACGGGATCTTTTTCAGACATGTACATTTATTCACGCAAATGAGACTTTGTCTAATTAAATATGCATATATTTGCATACATAATCAAAGTAAAAATCTTTTGACGATGATCATTTTGATGATCTTTAGAAATAAAAATGCTTGTTTCACTATGCAGATCTTTAGCTTGTTGGAAAATCATATATATATATATATATATATATATGTATAAGAAAACAAGTGGGCGGAGCTTAAAGTCCTCTTAAGTTTCTCTTAAGTTTCAGATAATGCGGTGGTTTAGAGTGGATAAACACAGTGTTGAATATTTTAATAATCTTATGTAAAGACATGTTACAGATGTGATTTATTAAAAAATCTGAAACGTGATTGACCAAATTGTCGTTTCTACCTGTAGTGGCTCATATCTTTAACTCTCCATTCATATAAAATCCAATGAAATTCAGTTAATATAAAATCCAACGAAGATGCAATGGCAATGCAGCAAAATCATATGCATGCAATTTCCTATATGTTTACAAGCTGTCCATTGTAGCAATTCAGTTCCTATTATAATAATATTATAACATATAATAGCATAATGCGACATTGTCAATAAAAGTGTAATATTATATCTGTGATGCCAGTAACATACTCAAACTGAACTGACGTGATCTGAGGAGAGATTGAGAGAGGTTTCCGTATATCAGATACCCCCTTAGTGAACGGCCTCATTGTGTTAGTATTGCTTATTTTAAGAGTTTTAATACAGGATTACGCAGGAACCTTTACCCGGAGGAATGAAGAACTTCACAAAGTTTCGAGTTATGACATATCAACAAATTGAACAGTACGCCCGAGATGTGTGAGTTTTCTCTGGCTTTACAATCATCCTCTAAAACATTACAGTTATATAGAATCCATAAAGAAAATGTGTCCCATCCTCAGGGAACACCATCTCCCAGAATCCCCTGCTGTACATTCACCACCTGACTAATCACACTCACCTGTGCCTTATTTACTAATCACCTCTTCAGCTTAAACAGTTCTCAGTTTGTGTACGACTTTTCATCAGTTTTCTCGGTTTTTCTGCCTGGTTATTTCACTTCAGTTTTTGCCTGATGTTTTGGATTGTTTGCCTTTGACCTGGAATTTCTTTAATTAAAGCCCATTATGTATTTTATCCTGTACTTCTCCTGCATCCTGCTCAAATCTCACACACTGTGTGTAGATTACTAACCTACAGACAAAACATAGTGAAATGTATAACCACTGGCAGCCGAATGAATGACCACTGAGGTGTACTGTTACACACACTCACACTCACACTCACACACACACAAACACACACACCAGCAGGAGAAATTGAGGCCTGAAGCATGTGTGCTGCTGTTTCCATTAAGCGTGATGATGAGGATGATGATGATCTCTTTTTTTTCCCTTTCCCTCTCACAGCCTAGTGTGACTGCCAACACATACTGATAGTGTACATGTTCACACCCTCGGGCATAAACACACACACACACACAGTGGGTTCACCTACATGGTCATGTCATCATACCGTCATCACTCATCCGCTACACTCTTCACCTGCTCCATCACAACCTCCAAAACAACAACTGCACCTACAAACATCTGCTTCTGATAACCACACAGAATCTCTCTCTCTCACACACACACACACACACACTGGAGGAAGTTCACCTGTTAGTGGCCTAACAAGCAATATTTTAAGTGATCGGACTAAACGGCTGCCTGCCTGTGTGTGTATGGGAGTGTGTATATGGATGTGTGTGTGTGTGTGTGTGTGTGTATGGGAGTGGTATTTTTACATATCGCTTGTTGACGCAATGAGCAAATCATCAGTGTTCACTGTTGTTGATAAATTTGCCATTAAGTTGAAATGCAGTGTTCTCTAATTCCCGACGCTGACAGATTTCTGAGCTATAAAACTGTGTGCTTTTACTGCTCATCAAAAACACCACGCTCATAACACACCCTCGTAACGTAACAGTACACTATAACGAAGAGTTACGATACGATTTGATAAAAGAATAATTATTCATTCATTCAGCCATTCATCTTCTGTAATCACTTTATCCTCAGCAGGGTCACGGTGGATCTGGAGCCTGTCCCGGGGACGTGAGAGAGGAATTCACTCCGGAAGGGACGCAAAGCACGATAAACTGAAAACAAGAAGCTCTAAACAACTGAAATATCACAAACTACAATCTTATTATTCAAAAACTGCCATTTCACATCATTAACCATCACTCAAATAAAAAAAATCCCTCTCTCTTTTTCTGTCTGTCTGTCTCTCTGTCTTACTCCCTCTCTACTATATCTACAAATCTCTCTCTCTCTCTCTCTCTCTCTCTCTCTCATGGTCCACATGCACAGTTCCTTTTATCTTATCCCTTTGCTTCTTTCTTTCTTTCTTTCTTTCTCGCTCTCTCTCTCTCTGTACTGTGTGTGTGTGTGTGAGAGAGAGAGCATGTCTTATCTCTTCCTGTGTTGTGGGGTTTGTGCACAACAGGCCTGCAGATGAAATGGAATCAAATACAAAATGCTGAGAGAGAGAGAGAGAGAGAGAGAGAAGAAGAAGAAGAAGAGAGTGATGATAGAGTGATGAGAGTTCAGTCTCTCTTTTCTCAGCCCCAGGACATGACTAAGAATGAAACATGTAGCTGATCAAACCATTTTTTTTAAAACAAAACTGGTGATCAGGCTGTAGGAGGTTCTCTAGAGACGGATCACTCAGAGGGGCTAACCTGAGTGACGTCCAGGGCAAGACGGACTTATTCTGCTTTCTTTCTTTTTCTTTCTCATTCCTTTCTTTTTCCATCTCTTACAGCTGTATTCTGTCCAACTCTTATAGGTTTCTGAAACACTTCCTTACGATAGATTTCCCCTAGGCACGTATCAACGTCCGCTTTTACATCACAGTACTAGGGAGGGATTCAGTTATTGTAAGATAATCAACTACGGGGTCAGGGTGCTGTTATTCCTCTTGCCATTGATTGATTTTTATTTATTAAAGTACAACATATCTTATATTATATCCATTTAGAGCTACACTTAATTGAACTTCCATGAGTTAGTTCTTGTTCCTTCAGACCAATCACAACTCAATATTGTTATTAGAGGTACATTAAAGTAGTTTAAAATGCCAGTTTAGGACTAGGCTGCCCTCTGAGAGTCACATGTACCAAACCGTCCCCCGGACTCCTGTATAATTTATTATTAATGCAGTCATTTTTTCCAAAAATACTAAATTTTATATACTATATTTAAGCAATATCACACGAGCAAGAGTACGGGTTATACTGAATATTGGCACGGCTGTGATGCGGCTGTGCCAATAGCTAATTCCAGCTGTGACGATATTCAGTATAAACGCATGACTGCATAAACAAGGCATTAATGTCAAATAACTGACATTTCGGACACAATATGGCCAAATGTTCTGTTCATTTTTGCTAAAGGAAATAGATCTCAAAGAAGCCACACCTACTTTATAGCATGTCAGCTAGGTCACTAGCTAGCTCACATTGATTTGTACATTCCTGTTAAAGGTGCTTCTGGTACAATTGGCTTCCCTTCTTCCTTTTTATCATCATCTGACAAGCTTTCATATTTAAAAAAAAAAAAAATTATATTCCTGAAAAGTATCTTTGCCATGTCTGTTGATGAGTTGCTAACACTACTGTAGTAACTAGGAAGTGGAATTTTATGTGGCAAACACAGACGAGTGGAGAGATACACACAGGGAAACATTGCAGAGCGGTTATAAGAAATACAGGCACTCTTGCAACGCCGCTCGACCAATCAAATTAGAGGACTGGAACTAACTGTTGTATAAAGTAACATATACTATGGTAAAAAGTTAATATAGCGATGTGAGATTGTACTCTCAGCTTGTGTCTAACATTTACTGAGGGAATGGAGGCATTATATCAGTTCTTCGAGAGAGACAGAGCAGGAAAATGAACAAAAACAATGGTGAGAAGGTGTTCTTTTCTTGCTTAAACCAGAAAGAGATGGAGACGAGCAGCTTCTTTAATCCACTCCACCTCTCTCCAGTACAGCGGGCAATCTAAGGCTGGATGTATATGACATCTATTATTCATACAGACTTCATCTTTCGGCACATGTCTGAGTCTCTGTAGTCCTGATCATACGTCAAACGTATCTCCAACTGTGAAGTGCAGAGAAATAGAGCGAGATGGAGAAAGAGAATTGAGTCTATTTCGAGACTTTTAACTATTTTGTCATGTTTGACTTGGTAAGTCAAAAGCAAGACTCAGCTCAGTCAGCTCAGTTGTCTTTTTAATTTTTTATTAGATATAGTAAGTGTGCTATCATGCTTATTGTACAGTGCTGACGGTCACAAACTCAAAATGGTGCTATTTCTTAGCTGTATAATTATGCATAACATTTCTTATTGATCTTGTATTGATTATTAATGCATGTATGGTGTAAAAAAATCACTATTAGGAAGCTCTATTTATCTGACACTCTATATTTCTCTTTCTCTTCCATTTCTTTAATACAATGTTTGAGATTCCTCACTGTGTCTGACACATAACAGAAGAGAAGAGGATGGGTTCCCTTTTGAGCCAAGGTTTCCTTCTCATGATGTTTCAGGGAGTTGTTCCTCATCACTACTGCCTTTAGCTTGTTCATTAGGGATCTAAATCTACATCCAGATTTCGCTGGATATATTTCTCATTCCTGTAAGTGGCAGATGAAAACTGAGTGTAGAAAAGAGCTTGTCTTTCTCTGCAACTCTCTACCTACTTCATTTTCATTCTTTATCCTCCTTTTCATGTCTCCAGATTTCTGTGCCTCTCTCCCTCCCCTCGCCCTATTTTGCTAAACCTTACCTGTTTTATTTATTTCTGCTGAAGAGATTGAACACGGTGTAGCATGAATGATTTAGAGCGTGGGAAAGGAGGCCATGCTGTACGCCTAATCTGTTTTGGCTGGGTGAATCATTAGGGATGCCCTGCAGCTCTTCTCCAGCCCTGCACTCTCCAAACCAAAATCACTTTTCAAGAATCACTCCAACTCCTCGCAACTCAACAAATTGCTAGTATCCTCCTAACCGATAATTACTTTTGTTCTTCTCATTACCAGTAAACTCTGTGAACCTAGGACTCCAGACCAGAAGAAACAGAAACTCCACTCTGTCCTGATTAATTTTGATCTAAACCTATTTATTCCACAGCGCTGCTGAAGTCTGGATTCTGATTGGTCAGTAGGTGTTGATATGTGACTCATACACTGTGGGCACTGCTAGTTTTTCTAATCCAAAATATTTCCCAACCGATTTATTATCCTTATGAATCTACCCTTAGTTTGTGACCATATGTAAGCATGCGACACAATCTATAAAAATGCTTTTCACCCTTTTTCCTTTCTGTACAAATGGACTTGTTTGTCCAACACTCATACAAAAGGGTTCCTCAAGGGTCTGTCAGATAGTTAAGGCTTCTTCACTTCCTAAAGGGAGCTGTCTTTATAAAGCCCTACAACAGAAAGTTTCTTATCCAATGATATTTTAATGTTTCTAATGTTTTAATGTGTTTTTTCCCCCAGACTTGGGGCTGTTTATGCCCAAAGTTAGATTTGTTTGTGTGTTTGCTTCGAGTGAATCATGGTGTGGTCCACAGCAGGTGTCAAAGTTATCCGTTCTCAGTGCTGCATGCCGAGTAACGAGATTCGTTCAACTTGTCATGTTGCTTCCTGTTTCCACTTTAGTGATGGCAGGGAAACGGTTGTTATAGTTATTGGTATATAAAACCAGACTTTCACAGGATGGGAGCACTGTAATTAGCTAACGTTTGTGGTGTAACTGCTTGCACTGAGAGCATTGTGAAAATGCACGTCTCTGCACGGCTATCTTCTTACAATATGAGAATGGCTTCTTGTTTACAGGTATTCCTACACGAGCTATCCAAAAAGCTCTGTTCATCAGCACTTGAGTGCTGTTGGAAAATACTGATAAAAATGATTAAATAATGATAAAAAATATCAAACAACAAGCCTATTCGCTATAACCTACCGTTTGCAATGCTGCATGCACAAAAGCAATATTTGGAACTATACATTCGATTCATGGTTCAGAAGGAATTCTTCTATATGATAGCAAACCCACAGTTATAAGCCCCTCCGCAAAATCCGTCCTCCAGTATTGGGACCAGTTTTGAAAACACCCTTAGAAACAATACAACCTTCTTGTACGTTGTTTCCTTTTCTTATGCTAATAAAAATCTACAGTCTTCTCCAAACCAAAGCACTGTTAGTTTTTAGATTTAACTCTTCTTGTCCTTATCTCCAAACCAATAGGCTCTATAGTTGATAGGGATTCATTATTATAACTCCAGCTGGCATGTAAAGTGATGGTTTAAGGTTAGAGTGAGGTTGGCTTATGATTTAATTTCCTAAAAACTCCTAAACATTTTGCATGCAATCAAGTTGCTATAATCTGCACGACGAGCTCCAGTGCCCCATCTCCTGCAGTGAAAGACTGACTCCACAGCAGCCTGTGTGTCTCACGCTGGGAAATCACTTAAAAAGATCACATTTACACATTAAAATCATCAGGGTTAAATTAACTGTTACAAAATGCATGGTGCGCGCTACGAACAGGCAGATCAGGCTCATAGACACTCTGCAGGAGTGTAATAAACACCACTGATTGTGCTGCGTATGAAAGCAGAGATTTCACTGAACTGTAAGGAACCGCAGTTATTTAGTGCACTGTGCGTAATTAGAAAGGGTCATGATTACGCTGGATCGATAACGTGATGCTCACTCTGTGCTTTCTGCAAACGTAGTGAGCGTTTGTGATTGCAGAAAGACAAACAGCAACTGGTGGATTTATCATCTTACTAGCCAACTAATGTAATTAGCGCGACATGGGCAGTGCCTGTAAACAAAAAGGTTTACAGAGTTACTGTTACCATCCTAAAGTTCATTATTTTCCTATAACACCAAATTCCCTTGTTTTTTATTCCTCCTTCACTACAGCAGTCCATTTATCCATTTTATCCAAACTTCACATTTCTTCTCAATCACAGCAACTATAGCAACTGTTACTGTGACAATGATCATGCAAAGAAAAAAAATGATAGAAATGTGAGTTCTGCTGCAATGTCCGTGTCCAAAGTGTCTCCAACATTTACAACAGCTTCTCCCCAACTCTCTTGCCGGATAATTCCTGAGACATAGACACGTTGAGGGTTGTGATGCAACCTCAACAAACAGCTACATGTCCTCTGTCTCAAAACAAATGAGTAATTGGCCATGAGTCGTCATAAGGAGACATGACAGCTTATGACACACACTGGGGTATTATAATAATCCTGTCTCTGACATATCATTATATCCATGTCACATGAAGATTCTTCCCTCATTATTTCAGACAGTGGACCATGTAATACCATTCCAGCGCCATTTATTGGCCTGTTCTGGTAACTCTATTTCTTTCGCACCAATATTCCAGACAAGAATTAACCTCAAATGTTCCATATCACAATCATAGCACCCACTCAGTACCCCCAATCTGCTCCCAGATAAAGTGTGGATAATGAACTCACAACATGGAGAAAGTAAGCACTCTTTAAATTTGACCAAAGCTGTAAAATGATAGAGGAAGGATGAGGCATGGCTAACTTTCACATTTTTTATAATGCTAATGACAGTGTGGTGGAAAGGAGAAAACAACAAAAAAAAACAGTAAAAGAGGCTGATCTGTCTGTTGCCGGGTTATGACCATTAGTATGCAGCAGTGAGAGGTGACACATCTGGAAACGTGGGTTTAGAACAGGGGTAATGAAATGTAATCAGGGTGATGAGGTACATAATGCCAGGAAAACGTTTGTGAAATGTGCCCATGATTGCACCACATGCCAAGAAGACAATTCACTGCCAAAACAGATCCTACAGGCCAAATAAAAGTTCTTTGGGTTTGTTTGGAAGTTTTGTAGATTCAGGATATCCTTGCCTCATTAGTCTGAGTCACTGAAGCTTCGTATCCGGGTTATTAGTGGGTTGCCACTGTTGTAGTCCCCTTTAATTGATCTGCTGAATGTTCAGTCATTTTATCATTTAAACTATGGTCATGTTTTTTTCTAAGCGAGTGCACTGAATAAACAAAAACCTTGGCATTATTTTATTAATTCAACAAATTAAAAATAGTGAATTAACATCCTGTGCACACATTATGATTCCATGGACCTCGATTTAGTATCTCGTTGCTATGAAAACCTGCACCCACACCAGGCTTTTGCAGATGAGATCGGACATCCCTTCCATAATCTGAACAGGGCACATTCAGGGGCTACCTGAATAAATATTGAGGAAAATTTTTAACTTAATTCGCAGACTCTGAATACTGTCCAAGAAGCCAATGTCTTCTGGTTAACTGTTAGTTTCGAGTGCTATTGCCACATTACTCACTGTGTTGGTGGTGATGGTTGTTGTGTTGCAGTCACTGTTTGCAGGGTCGCTGTGTGTCTGTGTGGGTGTGTAGATAGTCAGGGTGTGTTCAGGTACTCGGCTCTGTCCTGTGTAGTCCTGTGTGGGAAGGGTGTGGGGTGTGGTGAATTCTCCTGGGATACCATTCTGTGGTGGAGGAGGAAACTGCGCTGGAGTGTAGGACTGAGCCATTGCGTCCACCGGATTGGTCGCCTCTTGGTTACCCTGGAAACAGAATGAAATATCAACAAATGAAGGCAAGGACTGTTAGGTTGGAGTGTTGTCCTGAAGTGATAGTGCAGGAGAAAAACTAGAAAACAAGTTCACTGGTGTTTATTCAGAAGTACCAGTAAAGTTTATGGATGTTAGTGAGGTTTCAGTTTCTTAACGTTAGCCAAGTCCTGAAGAACTGATGAAGCCAATTGGTTGGATGGTGAAACAACTTAACATCTCTAGACCTCTACATTTCTCACAAAATTCTCTTTGGTCTCAGACTGTTCAAAGAGCACAACAAAAAGTAGCTTGGATAGATGGTGAGGTTCAATGTACTGATTTTTCAAACTTGTCTAGGCTAAGGCGTCCCTAAAGCAGTGATGTCCCGCGCTTTAAAAGAAAGCAGTGATCAGAGCAAATCTCACTGACAATTAGCAAAAGCCTTGATCAGAAGTAAAAAAAAAAAAAAAACAGTTTCTGAAGAAGAGCAGTGCTCAATGGATTTACACCATAGGGAATCTCATTAGCTTTTAGGAGAGCTTTTAGATGAGCTTACCTCACCGACTCTCCAAGTGTTGGCTTTGATTCTTATGAGATTGTTTGATCATCTCAACAGCTGTTCGACTGTGAAATGGACTTCTGATACAATGTCTACTGTGTCTTCTCCTCCTCTATTCTTGTGATCTTTCTCCCCTTTCCCCTTCTTTCCTCTCTCTCCCTATCTCTCTCATATATATATCTTGGCAGTAGATGATGGATGATATACTGCCCCTGTGCTTCTGACCCCTGGGTTGAGTGAAGAACAGAGTGTGATAGGAAGTGGGGCAAAATGTGAACACTGTGCATGACTTGTGATACAGAAATAATGGATGTTTTCCAGTGATGCACATCGTGAAATCAGGCAAGGGCTAATACAGGAGGGTATGCTATCGTCCCACCACACACACAGAGCCCCGAGATACTGTGTGTCGATGGAGCAACAACTCCACACGATGGGGATACACATGAGCTCTTAATATCCCTTGAACAAGATGGGAGGGTGGTGAGACACTATCACCACACAATCTAATAACACGTTCCATGCATCTCTTAAATTTAATTTCTAGATCCACATAGGCCGAGACGGACGTGTAATTCTTTCAAGCAGCTCACAGCTGGTGAGGAACAAGAACACACACAATAAATAGATAAAGTGGCCTCCATTTCCTTCCGGAGAGAATGTGTGGGGAGACACAGTGGTGAGAAGGGTGGGGGGATAAATGCATTTTATCTCTCTTCTCTTCATCATGTTTGTTGCTGCTTCCTCTCTCTTTCCTGGAAGTGTTAATGTTGAGAAGACCCACTCGTTAACCCATCAGTGTGTCTTTTTTTTTTTTTTCTTTTAACTAATTGTTTGCGCAGACTCTTTGGGTTTGTTAGCAATTTGAAACTTGCATACAGGAATTTTGTCAGGAATTCAAGTAAACCAGTTTTGGAATTTTGCTCAGCTCAGAAACAGAAGGGAATCATAAGGAGGTGGTGGTTAACTCGATCAAAAATAATAAAGTGAAAAACAAATCACTAGCCAACTGAGGTCAGGCATTTTTGTGAGCCCCTGAAGGACCAAAAGCAATATGTTTTTATCATATTTTATGGATTTGCAAATATTCTCAAATCCATACCATATTTTATTTTTGTTTCATAATGATGAAAACTTTATTTGTTCATACCTCACTATGGCAGTAAAGAAGAAATCAAACAGGTTTATATTCCCAGAGAACATACTTGCTAAGAAACGTACTCTTCCACCTTTCCTGTTTTCGCTGTCCATCAATTTCCTTTTTTCAAAATTTTTATAGGTCACTACAATTAAGTGATGCAATTAAGCAAGTGGAGGCTATCATATAAATAACAGAAGATCAGCACTTATTGAGTTTCAATCCACAAGCACACTGTAAAACATGAACACATGCTCCCTACTGCATTCGTTTCAGTCTCTTTCTAGTGGCATAATGGTGCACTACAGGCCGATACACATTTTTCTTCTTGCAAATTCACTCTGGTCAAATGGAATAAGGCAGCTGGCCATATTGACACCTGTGATTTAAGGTCTACTGACATGACACACATAAGCAAAATGCCACAGCTCTCCCTGATTAACAACCAGAGAAAGAGGGTGCATACCGCAATCTGAATAGCACACTACTGAACTCAGATGAACCAGCCCCTAGCTCAACATTCTTCTCAGACTTGCGGGATCCCTCTCTTTCCTCTTTATCACACTCTGTTCATCTATCTCATTACATTCATTGCACGCTTCCAGCTTTCAGTGTCCCATGATCTCTCATGACACATTCTCTGTCTCTGTGCTTGACATTAGTTTCCCGCTCGCAATCCCTTCCTACGCCTTTCTGGCCTCATAAGCTTTCATGAAGAATGATTTTGTAGTCTTTCCTCATTGTCTCCACTATGCCATCCTGTAACACTTGCATCAAGGTCACAACTTCTCTCCAGTGTGTTCAACTTTTATTTCATCCCTTTTCCGAAGCCACAAAAGAGAGGAAAGCGGTGGTGCGTGGTGGAGAAAATCAGACTTCTCGACAAAACACAGCATGTCCTTCTTCACAAAATACCGGTGTGTGCTTTCAAACCCCAATGTTAATATGAAAGTGGCAGAAAAGAAAACTCGTCAGACAAACGTGAATCGTCAAGGGCTTTCTTGTCAAAGATCTCATATCTATGATGTGGATGACAAACTCTTTGCCCCAATGGGGATGGACTGGCCATGAAAAGGGTCTGAATATCTGACAAGTTGTAGAGCTCATGCTGCATTTACACATTCCCAATACACAAAAGTGGCCTGTTGACCATACTTCCCCAACATGTCTTTTTTTCAGCATATTAAAGAAAGCAAAGTATGCATCTTGCTCTATGTACTCAAAAAAAAGTGCTTGTCAGTGGAATGCTAGTCTCATGGGTATGTCTTTTGTACCTTTAGTTAGAGGTGCACAATTTTAGAGGAACATCATTATAGTACATAATTGGATCATAAGGACAACTACTGTACCTTTGAGGGTACATTTACACTGGTATACCTTGGGGAACACAATGCACCTCTACATCACCTTTTATTTTGACAGTGTAGGGTTCACAGAGCGCATAATAATTAGTTCTGAACTTCTCTTCTTTTTCGACTTATTCAGTGCTCTAGACTCTTGTCTTGATTTTAGTTTTCAAATGCAATAAAATTTAATTAAAAGGGGTCAAGGGACACAAGACTTGCTTGCCACACATATTTGTGCATTCATTCACCTTCAGTAAGCTCTTTATCCTGGTCAGGTGATGGTGGATCTGGATCCTATCATGGAAACACTGTATGTGAGGTGGAAATACACCCTGGATGAGATGTACATAAACATCTAGGTGTAATTTAGAGTCAACAATCCACCCACAGGCATGTTTTTGGGAGGTGGAAAGAGAACCCAGAGAACCCAGAGGTAACCCATCAGCGGAGACCCTGGAGCTGAGATACAGCAATGCGACACTCTCAGGCGCTTAGGTGGTACTGCCAAGGGTACATATGTTGTACTTTAAGTTCGTATTTTTTTTTGCCTCAAAGGGTGCATGTAGTGAGGTCCAATGACATACCCTTAATCACTTTCATTCCTATTTACAGGTGAAAAAAGATGTACCTTGGAGGATACCAGCCCAGCAACAACAAAACCTTTTTGTTTTTGTGCCCTTTTTTCAAATAAGGATATATCCACTGCACCACCACCATGCAGCATTTTAAAGAACCACAAATACTAAAGTACCTAGAATATGCTATACGCTAGTGTGAGCTGCAGAGTTACTGTATATTTGCACATTCACTCATCTGTCCCTCAGCGTTCTTTAGTGTTGTTGTATATTGTAAACCAAATCTTACTTGGATATTAATACAGCTGTTATTATTGTAAGCCGCCATCAGTGTGAGCACCCGTCTGAGTGAGGTTATGACTGACAGGTGGCTCTCTGAGAGGTGATTTGCCTAACCCATTGATGGGAAAACTCCACCTCCATGTATGAGACCGCAGGGAATGCCCACTCCCAAATGAACATCGATCCCATCTCACTCTCTCTCTCTTTCACTCTCCATTATCCCTCTTCTCTCTCTTTCACACAGATACACATTATCTTCCCTCTCATGTTCATCCTATCACTCTCTTTCTCTCTCCCTTGGGCCTTACTTTCTCTCTCTCGCTCTGAAGATTTAGCTGTTTGAGGGGATGCCTTGCCCCTGTCTCAAGTTAGCAGGCATTAGTAGAGTGGGTGGGTACATGCACCGAGATCAAACGCCTCTCCCAGTTTTCAGCTTGGCTAATAAACACTGCTTTATTATGCCGTTTCAGCTTAAACCACCTGCGGAGATGGAAAGCCTTGATTTGTTAGTAAAATCTTAGACACTGTGAGCCATATTCCTAGTTGAGTTCCTTGCACATAGTAAGGGTTTAATAATGAAATAGCACACATCGGTATACAGACCTCATTCATAACTACAGACATAAGCACTATTCTGAGAGTTACATGGGCTTTTGCTCATATGGGGCAGAGTTTGATGAAGACAGAGGTGTTTCTCAATTTCATGTGATTCTGACCTTGAACTTAAACCCATTTGCTCTTGCTTGATATTTGCTGAGATTTTAATCAGAGACAGTAATTATCATATGAACCAAATTTTTTTTCATGGCACATTGATCTTTCAATAGATCTGCACATTACACCTAGGTATCACTATATGTAGACGACAGAAAGGTTATGGTAACACAAATAACTCCTCTTTACAACCTTGGCGAAAATAGCAGTGTTGTTTTCACCTTGGTGAAGTACTGTAAATACAGAATTACAGAAAATATTAAAAAACTATGAAAAATTAAGAAACTCTATTGACTGTATACTTCTCAGTGCAGCTCTTAAATCCTGTGTTTTCCACTAATAAACTCAAACACAGCAATACTAATGAGCAACTAAGGCTCTATTTCAGTAGCTTTTGTTCTGGGTTTTGAAGTTGAAACCATGAATTTATAAAGATAAAGAACAGAAGGGACTCTCTGGGGTAGAAATGGCAGCAAAAAGACCAAAGGTCAGTTAGCCACAGGAGGAAAATGAGACAAAGTTTAAAAATGCTAACGAAGAGTCAGAGTGGTTTTAACGCTACAGCGGTTGGGGTAAATAGAGCTTTGAGTTTCAGGAAGAGGAAAAGAAGTTAGACATGGAGAGAAGGAGAAAGAGAGAGTCCCAAAGTCCCAAATTTCATGCATATTTAAGCTGGGGTTCATCAGTTCCTAGCCAGAAAATAACACTAGCTGGAAAAGCTTTTATCTCGCTTCTTTCTTTACTTTCCTACCCACTTCCTATCAATGCCATGGTATCCTGGAATATAAGACACTGAACATTTGGTGCAGTGTGAAAGCTGTTTGTGATCTTGGGAGCGCTGCAGAGATCCCATCCATGGGCCTTTTGAAAATGTTGGTCTGGGGCTTTCTTATCTGAGAATGGCTCCTCGTTTGCAGGTATTCCTGCAGGTTGCATACATAAAGTGCTGTTCTTCACCATGAGCGTTGGTACCACAGGAAAATAATAAAAAGCAGCAAAAGGAAGAACCTAGTTCTTAGGAAGAACCAAAAGCCTAGGAGAACCTCGGAAGAACCAAAAGTGATGTATGGAATTGCACAATCGATCCACGGCATTGTGAAAGCAAAATTGCCATTACAAGCTCCTGCCCCAAACTTGAATATTTGCGCTAAGTGTGAAAACACCTTTACTGCCTATTGACACTATTCATGACAGTGTCTTTCCACTCTTCCTTCCATCCGTCCCTTGCTGGACTTAATTAGCTCGAACTGTTGGACATGAATTCTCTGTTTGTTCCCGAGTGCTTGGGTTCGGACAGGCATCTGATTAATTACATCTACTTCACTAACTTACTCATTACAGAGAAACACAGCAAGGGTGGAGAGAAAAGCGCATCCTGCTCACAACGCCAACCTCATGGGAGCAAAAGCCATTGTGGAGACAAAAGACCTGCTTCCCTTAAGGGAAATTGTTTAAGGGGCCGTTGGCTTTGTGTCACTGTGTTGATCCCATCAACTACAGACATAAAAGTGTGTGTGTGTGTGTGTTTGTATGTGTGTGTCTGAGAGACAGAGTCTGAAACACACATGTTACTTCTATAAAGAGTTTTAATTTCTCATGCTTTTTCTTCACAGAACCCACAAATGTAGAAATTCTTTAAAATAATTGCATTAACCTGATGGAGTGTTTTAAAAATGTACCTTGTATAAATCTTGACCCATTTTATTTTCTTTTTATTCCCGGTACAGGTTTTCCTCAGGAAATGCGCATGTAGTCTTGATTTGATAATGACTCGTGTGTTCAGCGTTAATGTTTCCTTTCTCACGCACTTCTTTAATCACACACTAATTCCTCTCATGAAGAGCTGAACGATACTTCACACTCACACTCACCACGGCCCATCAGCCTGCTTCTCTAATCACTACACTCGCCCCTTTCCCTCACACTTCTGTTTCTCTTCTCCCTCCAGTCCATAGAGACAGAGTGAGAGAGACTGAGAGAGAGAGGGAAAGAGATAGAGAGAGAGATGGGGGATATTAAGAGTACTAATGATGTGTGTTCTTCTACTCATTAATAAGGAAGCTTATTAAGCGTGATTATGAGCACCGTACGGGTCATAATTCACCAAAGCTTGGGACAAACGGGTACGCGGCTTAGGAGAGCCGTAAATGAACGGAGGGAGAGTGGGTAAGAGAACAGGTAAATGAATGGAGGGAGAGCGGTTAAGAGATTGGGTAAATGAATGGAGGGAGAGTGAGTAAATGAACAGAGGGAGGGAGTAAATGAACGGAAGGAGAGCGGGTAAGAGAGTGGGTAAATAAACGAAGAGAGAGTGGGTAAATGAACAGAGGGAGAGCGGGTAAGAGAGCGGGTAAATAAACGAAGAAAGAGTGGGTAAATGAGCAGAGGGAGAGAGGGTAAATGAGCAGAGGGAGAGAGGGTAAATGAGCAGAGGGAGAGAGGGTAAATGAATGGAGGGAGAGAGGGTAAATGAATGGAGGGAGAGTGAGTAAATGAACAGAGGGAGGGGGTAAATGAACGGAGGGAGAGAGGGACGATTGGTGAGAAGGTGTGATTAGTTTTCTAGAACAGCGCCTCTGACAGTAGTGCAGCTGCAAATCACAGGATTAAATTAATGCACTCGTTCTAATACGTTATTGTTTCTATAGTAACAGCTTTTCAGAGCTGAAAAGCTCTGTGCGAGCAAGCTGTCACTCCAAATGACATGGAGAAAGTGTGTGTGTGTGTGTGTGTGTGTGTGAGAATGTGGACATGAGAGAATGGACATCTGAAGAATCTGAATATTCCACAGTTCATCAATGTCTCTCTCTCTCTATCTCTCTCTGGCTTTCTTTCTTACTCTGTTTCTTTGTTCTTACTTTATCTCTTTATATCTTTACTATATATCTTGCTATTTCTTTCTATTTTCATTCTTTCTTTTTATTCATGCCCACTTTTCCCTACATTTTTTTTCTTTTATCTCTCACTTTCTCTTTCTCCTTCTCTTCCACCAGTAACAAACAGGACACAGTTTTGTAGAATTTGTGTAGTATGACTTTACACAGTGGAACTTGAAATGAAAGATGTTCTGAACTGCACACACTCATCTGATTCTGGACTTCAAATTTAACTTCAAATGACGAGGATCTTGGAAATTTTTGGAAAACCATGTAGAGAAATGAGAAATCCTGGGAGATGAAAGGACTTTTGGAAAATGCCCGAATATTTGAATCTTTTCCTCATCTTTACTCTCTGCATCATTTCTGATTCCCCGGCTGATGGACACACAGAAGCCCGGCAGAGTGAACTGAAGAAGGTGTGAAAAGAAAGAAGAAGAGAACCCAGCTGAGCTGCTCTACATAGTAAAAAAAAAAAAGGGAAAGCAGTGATGTGTAGGAGGGGGAGCGGTGTAGTGTACGGTGGTCTGTCTGACACGTGTGTGTATACGTGTGTGTGTTTCTGTGATGGCTGCGTTTCGATTGCTGGCCCTTGAGATCTAATGAACATCCGAAGGAGAAAATGACTCGTTGAAAAGCAATTGACTGACCCCCGTCATTCCTCATGCATGCACTGACCCGTGAATATTTCATTATGGAGGAGAAGCGTGTGGAGCATACCAATGCGTGAGGGAGCCCGGGGTGGGGGGTGGTGGGGGGGGGGGGGGCATTGCGGGGTGGATGTGGTTGGGGACGGGGGTGGGGTGGTGATGCGATGGTCAACTGTCAGGAGCTTCTCTTGACCTGTTTTCTCTCCCTTGCCTGTTTTAAGTGTGTGTCCCGTTTGTGTGGAATGACGGGTTTAATAAAGGTTATAGGTGTGGAAAGTAGAGGATTTTGGGTAAAGAATGATGAACAGGAGGATAAAATTGGCGTTCACATACATGTCAATCATCTCACAATTAAAGAGCCGTCTGAACCAGCAGGATGAGAGGAAATCGATCGCTCAGTGCAGAACATGATCAGTGGATTTCTGGACCTTGATCAAGAGATGTTCTGTATAAAGTATTGCCCCACCCCCCAGTCCACCAGGAAAAAGAGAGCCCACTATTAGGAGATCCTGAACAGTGACAATGACATGGGGGTGTGTGTAACTGACTGCTGACTATGGTGGATCTGTCGTGATATGACTCTCAGTGGTGGTTGGAGGGGATCCTGGTTCCTTGCACGGTTTCTCCTTAGCTTGAGCTCATGAATCTCATGTTCACATGAGACCTTGTTTCCTCAGACACCAGTTCATGTTTCATTCAGAAATGTTCAGCTGTATCATTACAGAAATATAACATTCCTGCAAATATGCTGGACTTCGGAATGTTTCTGTACAGTTACAGAACGTTAAACACACAATGTTCCGGTTAGACAAAAAAAATTCCTGTAGCTATAATGTTGTAGGAATGTTTATAAGTATTGTGTAAGTAAGAAATAACACACTAGTAGTGTGTAGTGCTGTTAAAGGATAGTAATCAACGACAGGGTGGTGTGATGAAGCTGAGCTACTGTTACCACCCTGAAGTTGACTATTTTCCTATAACAGCACGTTCTGATGTGTTGAAAATCTTTCTTTCTTTCTCTCTCTCTCTCTCCCCCTCCCTCCCTCCCTCCCTAACCCTTACATATTTGTAACTTTCTTTCTTTCCCTCTAACCCTTACACACAGACAGATAGAGAGAGAGAGAGATAAAGATAGACAGATGAAGACTATCAGCAGGAACTAAGGCACCCTTGTGTCACTCAACACCCCAGGAAGCCCTTCTGCACTTTTCCTCTCCAAACGTTTCCCCTGCCTGCACTATGGAGGTGTTCATGTGCACAGAGCCTTGAGGAGTAAACGGCGTTCTGGCTGCTCAGGGTTTTCACTCTCGCTCTCCCGACACTCACTGAGACTCACTGCCTCCAGCTCCGGCCTGCAGTCCCACCAGCGCAGGGGTTTATAGGAGGAAAATGAAGTGAGTCACAGCTCAGTAGCCTATAGGAGCTAATGGAGGAGTGTTTTTACAGAAAACGCACACACACACACACACACACACACACACAGCTATTAGCGAAATGTCTCCACATGTTCCGCTCGGAAAGGGCTTTATGGCTTAAAGAAAGGAAGAGTTCATTTCCTCCGGGGTTTGAAACGCACGACATGCGAACGCATAAAACTCAACACTATATCCTAAACATCTGTGTGTGCCGTCTGTGTGATATAGCAAGGAGTCGACCAGAGAGCCTCCGGGGGAGGAGGATGGGAGGCGGGGAGCGAGAGAGCGAGAGCGAGAATGAGAGAGAGCGAGAGAAATTATAGTTTTTTTCTGTGTGCATGTGTGTCGACTTAAAAATATATTTCTGCACAGATTTGCAAAATACTTTTATTTAATTAAACTGAAAAAAAAAAATCTAAATGTATTACCATTCAGGTAGCTCTATACAATAATGCTAAGAACGCTACTATGAATAGAAAATTACTAAATCTGTCCAAAACTGCATCCAGATGGTGGCTATTTTCCTATAAGAGCACATCCTGATGTGTTTTATTCCTCTTACACCACAGCAACTTGCCAACAGTTACAATTTTTTTTTATTTATTTGGCATGCTTTTTTTTTTTTTAAATCAATTTATAGTTACATTTATTGTTGTGGACTGTCTGTGAAACAAGCTGGCTCCTGTTCTCACTTATGTTATAGCAGCTATAAACAGTCCTTCCCTCGCCAGCTTCTTTTTTTTTTCTCTCATAAAAATACAGCTTGTCATGTTATAGAGAAACTGCAACGTGTAAACTCCTCTGTCCTGAAGATAGATCACTTTATTAATCCCAGAAGAGGGAAATTCACACATTACAGGAGCAGCAGAAAAAGAATAGTGTTTGCAGTAAGAAATAATCAACAGTAATATCATTTAGATTATAAATCGTAGTAAAATAAAGTAAATATAACTGTAAATACCGGTCCTCTGAGCAAATCTAAGTGACGGTGCGAGTCGTATAGTGCAGGTATATAGTGAGATAGCGGCAGCGCAGTAAACAGAATGCCACCAAGTGCAAAAATGCAAACAGATATCTGATGAAGTTATTCAACGGATAGGCTGTAATGCACAACAGTGTCCTGGCACAGTGATGAACTGCTGTACAGGGTGATCGCTGTTGGTAAAAATAACCTCCTGTACCGTTCCTTGCTACAGCGGCAGCTGAATGAGTCTGTTGCTGAAGGAGTGCTGCTGTTTGACCAATAAGTCATGGAGGAGATGTGATACATTGTCCAGGACGGACACCAGTTTGTTTAGTGGCCTCCTTTCCACGACCACAACCAAACTGTCCAGGGAGCATCCCAGGACATAGCCCAGCCTTCTTTATCACTTTGTTCAGCTGTCAGAAAACTTAAGGCTTTACCTCTGACTGTTACAAAGAGCTGATACTGGAGACTCCTTCCATAAATGTTACATAAACATCACCTTACAGAAAACTTCACTGTATCAACAGTTACACAGGTTTTTTACTCCTTAGCTCTGAATGAGCTGTTATAGAAATGCTAACGTATTAGAATGAGCGCATTAATGTCAGAGCTGCTGTTATAAAAAATTCATCAACACCTTCTGACCAATCACAATCCAGGATTCAACAGCACTCTGGTATGAACTACTTGAAATTCCTTTTCAATGAACACTGAGAGTGTTTATAGAGAGAGAGATGGAGAGATGAGACAGAAACTACAGAGGAGACATGTGTGAAGGAAAAGGAAAGTAAAAGTACCTAAAGATCCTAAACCCAGAAGCACACACACTAACAGACACGAGCTGCCTCTGTGTCCCTGCACTAATCCACTCAGTGTGTCAGTGCGTGTTGGACGGCTTCGACGAGGATGAACGCTGATCTTCTCCTAACACAGCAGAGCCTCTATCACTGCGACAGTTTCACTGATCCGCACTCTCGCATTCTCACACACACAGCCAAATTCTCACACACACACTATCTCTGCTGGATCTATCAGCCCAAGTGCAGCACATGAAATTATAATAACCCCCCGAAACGCTCCAGCGACTCATGGATGGTGTGAAATGTTTTGGCTGACAAGAGACACAGAGAGAGAAGTGCTGCCAAATCCGCCTCCCGCAGTGCCCGTGGCGAAAAGCAAAACACTGCGGTTTGTTTATGCCGTAGAGGTGCAGACTGTTTTCCACAAATGAACACACACTGCTTGAGCTGTTATTCAAAGTTTACCACACACACACACACACAAAAACACACACACATACATATTTTCTTCATAACCAAAGGAAATGATCTCACATTCACACAAAAATGCTGACTTACACAGAAAACGCTCCCACATTCACATTCAAATAAAATACTCTTACATTTACACAAAACATTCACATACACACAAAATCATCTTAGATCCACAAAAATGTCTCACATTCACACAGAATATACGTACATTCACACACAAGGCGTCTCCATTCACAGCAGATGCTCTCATTCATATAACAGGATCGCACAAAACACTTTTACGGACCCAAACTGCTCTAACATCCAAACAAAATGCTCTCAAATTTGCAAAAATGTAGTGCGTTTACACAAGAGGCTCTTACATTTACACACAATGTTCTTGCATTCAAATAAAATGCTATAACAGGGAAAATGCTTTAATATTTACACTCACATACACCTTCAGATACACAAAAATCATCATGCATTCACTGCTCAAACATACACACTGAATGCTCTCACTTTCACGGTTACATTCACACAAAATGCTCTCACGTTCACAATGAATACGTTTACGTTCACGCAACATTCTCTCACGTTCACAATGAATACGTTTACGTTCACGCAACATTCTCTCACGTTCACAATGAATACGTTTACGTTCACGCAACATTCTCTCACGTTCACAATGAATACGTTTACGTTCACGCAACATTCTCTCACGTTCACAATGAATACGTTTACGTTCACGCAACATTCTCTCACGTTCACAATGAATACGTTTACGTTCACGCAACATTCTCTCACGTTCACAATGAATACGTTTACGTTCACGCAACATTCTCTCACGTTCACAATGAATACGTTTACGTTCACGCAACATTCTCTCACGTTCACAATGAATACGTTTACGTTCACGCAACATTCTCTCACGTTCACAATGAATACGTTTACGTTCACGCAACATTCTCTCACGTTCACAATGAATACGTTTA